>MDJU01000388.1:0-30453 GCA_001721665.1 Trichoderma pleuroti
CCTCGCCTCTCTTATCCCCGGGTCCGCCAACAGCCTGACCAGCCCTTCCAGCGGCGGCCTATCAAACACCCTCTTCTTCTGCCGCAGGAGCAGTCTCGAGGCCGAATGGGGCCGCTCCTTGGTCCCAGTGCCGTCCTCCACCACCAGCGTCAGATCCCCCATCTCGCCTCTCACAGCCATGTCCTGCAGGAACGGCCCCAGATCCTCCCAAAGCCATCCCCTCAGCCTATCGATCCTCATCTCCAGCTTCCGCACCCTGCGCCTCGCATCTTGCGACAAGAGGAGGAATCGGCCTCCCGTCTGTCGCAGCAGAAGCTGGCTCTGCGCCTGTTGCCTGCTGCTCCTTTCCACATCATCCGGCAGGTCCTCGGCCGCGTCGTCGATGAAGTGCCGCACGTGGGAGGCGTGGTTGCCCGTCAGGTCTAGGAGGAATGTGTTTGCCGGTCCGTAGAAGATTGGGTGGGCGATTGCGTATATGGATGGGTGGATGAGGAAGATGGGGCACTGGGTTGATGCCGAGGGAGCTGGCTGTGCAGGGACGAGAGGGGGATGTTGCCGTTGTTTGGGGCTGTGAGCAGTTGCTGGAGGATCAGCGACAGGATGTCGACGGGGAGGTCGAACAAGTGAAGAGACTCGGGCATGTTGATTTTGATTCCAAAGAAGAGAGCACTCGAGGCCTGTTGGTGCCCTGTTGGTGCCCTGTTGCGAGAGGCAAATTGGCTGTGCAGTGTATCAGCCTAGTGAGAGCAGGCGGCACGTTGGAGATGTCCTGGGCTTTCAAAGGAGGTTCATTCTGGCACTATGTAAAGGAGAAATGGAGTTTTACAAGTCCAAGATATTTCCAGAAAGATTCTTGGGCAATGAGACTGTGAGGATGGAGAATGTGGGGTGACTGCGTGCATCTGTAAGGCTGGGATTTGCCCTTCGGAGTTTAGAGCGCCGAGTGCGACGCTGAAGTAATTGGCCAAAGTATGCAACCACCATTTTGAAGCATGAAGATACATATGGGTGGTTTTAAATATTCATCATTGCGTACGGACTGAAATTTAGATTTATTAAAGAAGCAAAGAACAACACTTTGTATAATTGCATCATCGGGAAGACACTTGGGTGTATTGAGAACATACCGACGGTACAGGAAAGAATCTTTGACAATATGAGGATACGATCGCTATTTGAAGACAAGGTATAATCATATTTAAAATTGCATCGCAATTTCAAGATAATAGATGTTTGAGCTATAATCGAAAGCAAGTAGACTGTATGTAGCTATGGTAAATACGGTAGATGTAGGATGCGCTTTTGATTGAAACGCATCATTAAAGTTTGAGCGCGATTGCTGTGCACATCATGACTGCGACTTTTAGTACCAAAGACAGCTCTTTGTAATTCAAATATTCTGTCTGTCGCTTGAGTCAAATACTCCCCGTGTACCTTGTTATCTGTTTCTAGGGTAGCAAGTCTCCATTTGCATTCATTGACGTGCTCTTTGTTTCTTCTGTTCTTCTCCCTCTGGCTTTGAACAGTCTCTTGGAGTTCCTTGACGGTCTGCGTGAGCTTCTCGACAGTCAGCTGCAAGTCCATTCTGGCCTGCTTCTCGACGCGGTAGGATTCTTGCATATGCGCACAGCGGTCTTTGAGCGATCTGATCTGCACGTCGTGAAGCTTTACGCGATCGAAATCGTGAGCACAAGCTTGCTGATTGGCCAGGTACCCTTTGCTTTTATCACTTTGTTCTTTGTTCTTGTCCTCGCCATGCTGCTGCTTGTCCTCATTGCCGTCTTGTCTATATCCGTCCCCGTCTTCATCTTCATCTTCTACTATTTCGTAGTATTCAACTTCGTCGTCTCCCTCGTTCTCGTTCTCGTCATGAGTCTCAGAGGCCATGGCATAGCAAGAGATTTTCGATCTCTTTTGATGTTCGTTCGTGAGACTTGTGGTCTTTTGTTTTGCTCCCGTCAATGGAAAACTGGCAAAATATTCCATCTTGCGCTCCTCTGATGCCAGATTTGAGCTGGAGAATGGGAAAGTTGTATGGTTTTGTATTTTGTTGTGGTATTAAAGTGTCTTCCAAAGGAAAACAAGTTTTGAGCTTGGCTTGAAGAGCGACCAGGAGGTGAAAAGGAAGAAAAGATTGGGAAAGAAAACAAAAGTGCATCACGTTTGAGCAGAGAAGATATGAGAGCCAGTGGCACGTGATGCATAGAACTGCTGGCAGTGGTCAGTGGTTTCTTGAAGCTCGTGTCAAACGGAAGAGATGGTTGACAAATGCCTGGTTTGTATACAATTAAAGTATGGCGTGCTCGTGCATTCACTAAGCAATATGCAAGCCATAGTTCTTCAATTGGCTACAAAGCAAGCATCTGATTCACCGCTAGCTGTCATAATTGACTGGCGAAAAGATAAAAAAAAAACAGGCAACACATATGATACAGCAAGATCAGACAGAGTATCGGGGCTTGGTTCAATCGTCAATTCTCAAGAAGAGTGAATGTAGTAATGCCATAGATGGCTCGTGTCTATTGAGGTTTCGGAGATCAAGATATCAGAGACGGAGGAACAATACGCTCGTGTAAAAAACGCTGTGGAAGCATGTTGGAAGCAGACACCTACTATAACGGAAGCCGAGCAATACGAGTTTTTCTTGATGGGGGGTGTTGAACCGTTGCAAACACCATTCTTGCGATACCGAGCAACCATTGTCTCTACAGAGCTTACAACTTTCACTCAGCTGGCCGAAAGTTGTCTTGGCAAAAGTATTTTACCCGAATTCAGATGTTTTCTAAATACATCTTCAAATCATATGACTTCACTTCTCAACTTTGCATAAAGAGGACGGCTCAAACAGCATGAGCTTGGGATGGAGCTGCTGCCAGCTGCAAACCAATGTACAGGTACCTAATCTCAGTCAAGCTTCATAACAACAGGTGGCAGCTTTTATTTCTGCCGTAACTATTCCACCACCTTATTTCACCGCCTACGGTCTATTTATTCTCGCTCGCCGCTTTACTTCTCTCTTTATTTCCTTCTCTCTCTCTTCATCCTTCTACTCTCTTCCTACCTGCAGACGCCCCGTTGGCAAGACAAGTCAAGCGTGGACGGTATCGAAACTCGTCGACGAAATGGAACAAGTTCTGCCTACCGCGCAGAGCCCGAGCATCCTGCCCCAGAAGCGAAAATTCAGCAATGAGAAGAGCAAAGATCACAATGATCAACTCCGTTCACAAGTGCTAGAATGGATGGATTTGACTCCTGAGGACCTTGATGATTGCGATAATGGGGTGGTTACGAAGCAGGGCGTTACAGTCACGCTGACCCTATGGGAGATGGAGTATATATATTTCAGAAGACACATTTCAAAGGACACGAGCACCGGGTCGTGGGGATATCAAACGCCAGCAGATTGTGAAGTGCGCATCAGGAAGTTGGAAAGAGCTTTGAAGGCTGCCATCCACGATCGACAACAGATGATAAAGAAGCACCTCGAGACCATTGAGACAGTGAAGAGAGACTTTAATCAGATGATGGAAAGGCTACTTGCGATGCCGGAGAAAGAAGACGCGAGCATGGAACACATTACGATGATCGTTTCGGGGATTAAGAACCTTACGAAAGCGGAAAGCGATCGTCAATGTAAAAGAGAGAAATCGGACGCTTAAATCTTCGAGTTCATGTAGCTGATAGCGCAAAGGGCAAATGCGGATTAAGGGAGGGAAGAGGACTTTAGAGAAAAGGAATGGCGGACGGTTTACGTTTCAGTATGGAATTGGGGGCATACAAAGTCATGAGTGAGGGCGTCGGGATTACAATAATATTTGAGAAACCCCATCATCGTTTGCAGACAGGAGAAATGAGACATCATTCGCGAGTAATCATCTCAGCTTCATAGTGAAAATAGGGTAATCCCCCTCCGTGGAACGGAACTGCAGAGCAGGGGGCCCTTGGAAGAATCAGAATGTCATCAATAGGTATACAAGCACGAATAGGATCTTTTGCATTGACTTTGATCAAGTATTCAACAATATTGAAGCTTTCTCAGCAGCATTTCAGCATCGTCTCCTCCCACAAAAATGTTTTCCAACAGCTTCCCACTACCTTTTCACATCTTGCTTGCCCACTTCATTTACGTTTGTAAAATTAGTGTTTTTGTATATTTTTTACAGTTTGTGGTATTCATTATATGCTGCCCCCTCTGTCATGTGTTGAGCATCCGCGGCATACAACTGACGAAGCGTATCGAGAGCATGCTGTTGATGGCAAAAGGTCTCGTACTGACGAAGCCAAGCCCACTAGTAACAATTTCATTTGGAGCAGTTGCTAAAAGCAAATGTAATAAAAATATAATAGTGTAAATAAATACTAGAGAAAGTAGCTAATAGTAGCAATAGTAATAAATGGTAGCCGATATATAAAATGGAGGCAGATGCACTCTCCAACTCTTGCCTCCAATAGCATCTTCAAAAGGCTTTACAGCTCCCAGCTCATCAGCGTCTTGAAACTCCATACCCCGACATCATGCCCTACTGCTTTATCACTGCAGCAGGTGGAGGTAAAGGAGCCTCATTCACCGGCAAAGCATTCTCCTCATCCGCCCTCTTGTTGAGCTCCTGCGCCGAATCAAACTTATAGCCTCCATCTGTATGGCCGGGGTACATGTATGCATTGTGCCCTGTATAGTCGTTTACTGGCCCGGGTGCCACGTTGGCCATGTTATAGAAATCGGGGGGACCGTTTGCCTGTGCCGCAGAGGCTACTTTCTGTTCATGTTTCCGTATCCATGCTTTGAACAAGAACTGGCAAGGACTTGTTAGTATCTTTGCTTAACGTTACCATTTTGTCAAAACAACTCTTACTTTCTGATATCCCCGTGGCGACAAGCCCTTGTCAAGTCTTAACTGGAGATTGATGGCAATGATTACATATAATAGCGTGATTGATCCAACGACAGCCACAATGATGTAGTACTTTGTATAAGAGTTCTGATGTGTATGTTAGCAACATGAAAATCATCCAGTTCTGGGAAGCTTTACTCCTAGTGAAACGTAAACAACTCTGTCGTTGTGAATCAGTGAGCCGAAAGGCACAGGCTCATCTCGCGTCTTCAACGACGTGGGCACCATTCTCGGCATAGTCTTTTCTCTGAGTCAAATTGAAGAAAAAGGGTAATAAGTTGGTATATAGCCTCCAGCTGTCAAACACATACACTACAATACCGGAAAGAGGGCAACTGTATACTAAATACAAATTTGCTGAGCTACATATCGCAATTGGCATCAACCCATTGGCGGCCCTTGCTTCTCCCTAAAGCAGAATAAAAATTCAGAAAATTGTCAGAGAGCAATTATATGTCTAGCGGGTGGCGGAGCACAAGAGTCTGTGCTTTTGAACTCTACGATGGTCCATTTTGAACATGTCTTGATCAAGACAAAAGAGGGATTCTTCACTATTATCATCCCAATCTTACCCATTTAACCATCTCCCCATAATCCACCTTTGTTCAATTTTACACATACTTGCTCGAATAAATACAGGCCTTGTTGATGCTCTTCCTAGAATGCTGCTCAACTATTGTGAGATGGCGTCGCAGGAGTGACATGCCTAAGTGGGGGATGTGATCTGAGCCAGGGGCTAGAGCTTCAATTTTTACTTGTAACCAACAGAGAGCTGTCTGGCCCAGAAAACTCCAGCTATTGAGCATAGATCTTTACTCTCAAAGTACAAGGAGTTTGTACCAAGTGCCCCATGGACACAGAGAAGAAACTAGAAACAATTGTAGAGAGCCTTGTCATTCAATAACCCTCTTGTAATCCCTAGATACATATGCTATCAAAAAAAAGAGAGGACACCGCCGCTATAATACTTTTGCATCCTGTAACGCCAGCCATAATTTATATGTACGCAACATCTGCCTATAAACCCATCCCTCCTCCGGCCCAGGCGGGAAAGGCATCCTCGGGGTTAACGGCGTTGCCTTGCGGTTGCCTCTGGTCTTGACGCTCCGCCTCGTTGTTCTGGACGTGCTGCTGTTGCATTCTTTGCCTCCACCACAGGAGCAAAACAAGGGCACCCGTAATGCCAATGATAAGGGCACTCTCGATAACCCCGTCCAGAGGGTCTTCGCCATCATCCCCGATAGTGCCATCGTATATGTCATCATAGTAGTCCTCGTCATACAAGAGTTCGTCGTCCTCTAGGAAGTTGGCAATCCACTCTGACAGCGACCAGTCCTGCTTTTTCTCTGTACAACTTGTCAGCAAACATCCTCGACTCTCTAGCTATTCTCATCTCTCCGTTCGGTGGTTAAACTTACTCGGCTCGTCTTGAATGGAGTGGATTGATCCATTGATCAACGTGTTCCAAGCACTTCGTATCCGAAGCTTCAGCAATCCAAGGGTAACGGGTAGGTACGCTTCGTCATTAACCGCCAACGCATGGTCGTAGAATCTCTTAGCAAGGTGGAAATCCTGCGTCAGCCCGATGCCGTTTTCGTGCATCCAACCCAAGTTGAACAGCGCCTGAGCGCTTTGCGAATAGTCGGAAGCGCCTGTGTAGCACTGAACCGCTTTGCCGATATCCCGCTCCGCGCCAATACCATAAAAGTAGTAGTCGCCCATCTTGACAAGGGCGTCGACGTTTGCCTGCCTAGATGCCCGCGTCCAGTAAATCAGGGCGAGAGCAGGGTTATCGAGGAGCCCGGATTTGTCCTTTCGTTTGCGCAGCAACTCGGACAGTGGGAGTTTGGATCGAATCGTGTCGAGGACATACGCAACATTGGTTTGCGCCTTTTCGTATCCTTGCTCAGCCGCCAAAAGATATTCCAGAAATGCGAGGTCGTAGTCTCCAGCCTCATACGCGTCGTTTGCGTCTGCCCACGATGAGACAAGGGGCTCTGCCTTTTCGGCCACGCTCTTGTAGTAGCTCAGCGCCATGCTGCACAGCTTTTCGCGACCCAGGCCGTAGAAAACCAATTCTGCCAGATAATAGTTGGCCTCAATGTTGCCATATCGAGCAGCTAGCTCAAAGTAGTTGTTGGCGATGCGAACATCTTCAGTGCCGCCTTGGTCGAGGTATAATTGTCCCATCTGGACCTGCGCTGGAGCATAGTCGTGATCAGCGGATACTCTGAACAGCTCCACGGCTTTGACAACATTCTCCTTGACGCCGTAGCCGTGCAGATACATGAGTCCCAAGCCATATCGCGACAGCGCATCGGCCTGTGAGTCGCCGCGATCAAACCATAGTTTCGCTCTGTCAAAATTCTGAGTTACTCCGTCTCCTCTCAGATACATCCGGCCGAGGTAGCCGGCCGCCTTACCGGCCAGTTTCTCGATGCCTGATTTGGCATTGTCTACAACACGTCCATTCCTCCAGTATCTCGACGCAACTAGTAAGAAATATTTTCTGGCCAGCTCGTAGTCGTGGTCCAGCCCTCGTTGACCCTCGTAGTAGATGCGACCTAGGTTGAATGAGGCCTTTGAATCGCCTTTTTGAGACATGAGATCCAAATACTCAATGACATCGCCAATGGCAGCGTTGGCATCCGAGTTGGGACTCGGCTTAAAGGCATTCATGCCGGCGCTTGAAGCACTTGCTCCTTCTCCGTATAGCCCACCATCATCGTCGGCAATGCGCCATGACTGAGACACCCACGACATTCCACCAGGGGGACCAGAGCGGTACCACTCAATGGCCTTGTCTGCTACGCGCTTGTAGTACTTGACGGCAGTCTCACAGCTCTTGGTAGCTCCAATGCCTGCTAGATGGCGGAAGCCAGTGGCCATTTCGGCTCTGGTATCTCCTCGAACGGCGGCGAAGGTGTAGTAGAGGAGCGCTTTGCCTTGGTCTCGAGGGACAACCTCGCCAATACCCGTTGAGTAATACAACCCAAGCATGTACTGCGCTGTGGTGTTTCCATGGCTCGATGCCAACTGGTGATAGTACTTGAACGCAGCCCCAAGGTCTCTGGGGTGGCTGTAGTTGCCAAAGAAGTTGAACTCGGCAAGGGTATACAAAGCATCGGAGTTGTTTTGGTTGGCAGCCTGCTCAAGGAATTCCACCGCATTCAACAGGGGACCGCTGAGTGTCGTCTTTGATTGTGATGGCGCAGTGACGGGTCCGGTAGGGATGGTCCTGAGAAGCAAGCGCAGTACTGAGCCGAATATTCCGGACGACTCTCGCCTTCGCCGGGGTGGTCGTGGGATCTTTCGGAGCTCGGCAAACGCTGCATCAACGAAATCGTGTCCTTTACCCACGTCAGTGTCTTCCATAACAGCGTTCGCATGGACAGGTGGCTGCATACCAGGTTGCGAAAAGGCAGCACCTTCCTGCCCTCCTGCAGCGTCTAAAAAGGATTCAACCGCATGTTTATCAGCACCGGTTTGCGCCGAGGCGTCGCCATGGCTGCCGAGAGGCTGCTGGTCGGGGGAGCTGATGACGGCTGAGGCCTGCGCAAGCACTGAGACAAGACACCCGCGTGAGCTTCAACGCAAGCAATGCACAATCCGGCGGAGCGACTTACGGAGCAGCCAGGCTATCCAGCCTCTCATTCTGGGCAATTGCTATGTGCCTATGTTCGGAATAGAAGCCCGCGGCATGGCTATCGTGTAGAAAAGAGCAGGCGGTGCTTGTGAGTCGCAAGATGTTGCATTCGATCCAATTCGGTATCGTACAAGCTGTCCACTACTCGGAGAGTAATAGGTAAGCTTCCGCTCCCCATTCCGCGCCATGGCGTGAGATGACTAAGCACCCCTGTACTGTATCAGGAACTGCCTGAACTGCGTGTGGCGTCATCGCCGCAGCCGGCACGTGTGGCAACGGCGTGAAGAAGAGCAACGGTTCACGTTGAAGACACGAAGAAAAAGCAGAGCCACTGCATGCATGGCGAAGATGGCTGCATTATGCACGCCTGCCGCAAATATACAATCTTTTAACGCCTCGCCATGTCCTTGCATAATCTACCAAGAAACAGCTGCACAAGATCAATGGCGAGCTGCGGGTTGGAACAGAAGATGCCCGGCGAGGTGGGGCCGATTCGGCCAGGGTCTCCAGGTCCCCCAATCCCCCAAGCGCTGGCTGAGATGCAGTGGCGCTCAATGCCAGCCCAGGCGTCTTACCTACGTGGATGCGCTGAAGGGACGGCACAGAGCGAGCACAGAGCACAGAGCACAGGCGCTGCTGGCAACTGGAGTCTCCCTGCCTGGAGCTCACAGCGCTAACGCCGCCACTTTTCAGCCGTTACGCGTGAAAACTCAGGGCTGCAGCGCGTTAATGGCTGCCCTAGCCCGCGTCGGAAGACGCGCTTCCCGGCAGCTTTTAACGGCCCAGCCATCCATCAATTCCCGTCAAACATCTTGCACGCATCGGCTCGGTTGAAGCTCTTGGAACTTCATCCCCCTTTTCTCTGCCTCGCCCAGAATCTGCTCTTGTGCCACTCTCTTCAGCAACCGGATATTTCCCTCCAATTACTTTCTCGTGGCTTCAATTGTCCATCCGCCGGCTGTTGCTGCATATTCCCTCTTTCGACGACGACTCAGCCGCCCAACTCCACTTCTCCACAGCCTTCAATTCCGCACAATGTCGAATCTCAAGAGAAAAGCGGCCTCGACAGGCAACGAGACGGAGGCGAAGAAAACAAAGGCCAATGGCAGCATTGCTTCCTTCTTCGGGGCTATCCCAAAGCCTGCCGGAGCCGGAGCTGTTTCTTCTTCTCCGGCTCTCAGGTTTGACAAGGCAAAATGGGTTGAAGGCTTGACTGCCGAACAAAAGGAACTGCTCAAGCTCGAGATTGAGACTCTTCACGACAGCTGGCTGGCATTGCTCAAAGATGACGTGACCACCAAGGAGTTTCTCGAATTGAAGAAGTTCCTGAACCGCGAGACAGCGGCTGGCAAGAAATGGTTCCCTCCAAAGGAGGACGTCTACTCCTGGTCAGTTGCCCAACGGCCTTCTTTCACATTTGATGTCATGTAGCCTAACGTGCCCAGGTCTCGCCATACCCCATTCAACGAAGTCAAAGTCGTCATTGTCGGCCAAGACCCTTACCACAACGTGAACCAGGCTCACGGCATGGCCTTTTCCGTCCGACCGCCCACTCCGGCACCGCCTTCGCTCAGAAATATGTACATTGCTTTGAAGAAGGATTACCCCAGTTTCGTCGAGCCAGTGAATAGGGGTGGCTTGCTGATACCGTGGGCCGACCGAGGCGTATTGATGCTCAATACATGTCTCACCGTCCGTGCCCACGAAGCCAATTCACATGCCAATCGTGGCTGGGAGCGTTTCACACAAAAGGTCATTGACCTCGTCGCCCAGAAGCGGACACGAGGTGTCGTATTCATGGCATGGGGAACACCAGCGAGCAAGCGCGTACAAAAGGTGGACAAGCAGCGCCATCTTGTGCTCCTCAGTGTTCACCCTAGTCCTCTCAGTGCATCCAGGGGATTCTTCGATTGTGGTCACTTCAAGTCGGCAAACGAATGGCTTGTTTCTCGATACGGTGACGACGGTGAGATTGACTGGGCTCTGAGGCCTGACAATACGACCAAAAAGGCTGTCAAGGAGGCTCCCAAGAAAGACTCCAAAGAGGACACAGCGGCCTCTACGAACGGAGAGGAAAAGAAGACAAAAGAAACAGACTCGGGAGAAGATTCCTTGGAGAAGCCCAAGGGTGATGCAAAGACCAACGGCGAGTCCAAGGCAAAGAAGCCAGAACTCGACGATGACGAAGACGTTGATTCCGATGAAGAGGCGGCATTAGAGGAGGCCCTTAAACTTGCGGAAGAAAAGATTAAGAACTGAACGGCTTACCTAGAGCTACTGGGCGGGAATTCTACGAATCGGGGAAGAGCGACATGTTCATGACTTTTGTCAGTGTATTTACGAACTATAATGGCAACTCAGGTGACACTACCACAGGTAGCGTCGGCGGCGCGGGTTTGGGACTTCAGATTGAATTACTTGTATAAGAAACGAAAATGAGTTAGGACTGACTTTTTACGGGGCTATCAAACGAATTTATTATCGAAATTTTGTCCCAAGTGCTACTCTTGATGTCTTGTGGGACTTGACGCAAGCAGGCAAGGATTTAGCTGCCAGACGATTCATAATCTTGAATCTTCAGGGCTACAACTTGATTTCGCCTACGGGGCTTGGATTCTTCCATACACCATGCAGTATGAAGCTGAGTTATAGTATTCTGTAACTAAATCGGAGATGACATACCCATAGATCCCAGGTAATGCAGGCCGTTTATCTGATGTCAATTTCGTCTTTGGATTATGAAGGCTCCGGTTAGCCGTCGCTTCAAATTGGCCACGGGTACGGAGTAACGGCCACCTATTCAGCACTCAAGGATTTCTTTTTAATGGCTTCCCGTAGAGCCGGGACAATGGATGGACTCGCCGTCATCAATTCCCCTTCCAAGCCTTGGCTACCAGGTACCCAGCAAGCAATAAAGCAGGGGGTCTGAGGTAGCGCGAGGTAACCAGCTGAACACCCCATCCATCACGCTCCATACCCGAATAAGAGCTTCGAGGTGCAAGAGTACATGTCACTATTTGGTGTGTGTGTCAAAGCTACTAAGCCTTCTCGGCAACGACAGCCTTGTTAATTACTCTCGCTTTGTAATAACAGTCGTCGAATTATAGGGGCTCTCGTCTTCCGGGGGTGCGATTCTGTCTTGTCAACGTTGATGTGGCCACCATCCATCTACCACGCTCAATCTCTTGAGTTGGAATACAGGAACATACTAGCCTAAATCGTACTCAACCGACGAAGCTGCAAGTCAATCAACATCAAACGGCGTTTCTTGATAGGGCGGGCAACTCGCAGCTTTGCACCAAGTAAGAAGCTGGCTGCTGACAGCCCTAATGGTAGGCTGAGGATTTGTTTCAAGAGATGCTAGCGCAAGCAACCAAACAACTTCGCCAGGGGCCCAAGCTTGCCCAATCCCTGCCTCGTATGATTTCATGTTTACGGAGCAAGATTCCAGCCCGAGTAACTTGGTCTACTACATGTATGTACTCCGCATGGAGAAAGCTATGCTCGTACTTTAGTAAGATCAGATACCCGACTCAGGCGCCGTAATAGTATTGGGTCTGAAACAAGACAAGATAAGCCGCCGTTGGACAAGTTGGTGTGCATGTGGCGCTGGCATTGCATCAATCCTGCCTAGCAGCCGTAGTGGGCATGAGAGACAGCACTTGCATCTGCATGTGCCCAATCCAGCCTACGGGGAGAGTACGAGTACCTGTTAAAAAAAAACTTGGATACCCATGCACTCGTACATACACACAAGTGATGGAGGTGATGAGCTTTTGTACGGAGCTCCAGCTGGGACGCCCAATGGTTTGACTTCATTTAAATTTCAGGGTTAGCCCGTCCGCTGGCTCCCGGGGCAGCCATGTCTGGCGCCCAGCAAGTACTGGTACTCGCAGCTTTTGACAGAGCTGGGCCTCCCGCCGCCAAGGTACAAGCACCGTCTCTGTTCGCTGCGGCGTAAACGGCTATTGAGGGCGGCCACGGCAACCCCCACCATTGTCTCGGCGAAGGCTGAAGCCACTACCACTTCCAGGCACAAGTACCGGTACTTTTGGCGATGCAGCTCCACCGAGCGTTTGTCTCTATCGTATCGCATCGCATCAGCATGTCGTGGAATCATCGATACGTGTCAATACTTTGTGCATACGGTAGAGGCACATGCATCGACCATGGAGCTATCAGGTACGGGTACAACGCACCACGCCCAATCGCCCAAACTCTTGGCCCGGCCACCAAACATGCCAGCAGCGACAGGAACAGAGCCCCATTGGGCCTTTGTGACATCAAGGTACCAACTCCGTACAAGCATGTATGGTGGCAGTACTAACTTAAGGGAGGGAGGGAGCACCAACAGCGACTCGACTGTGATGCTAACCTAATGGAAACCAAATCAACCAGCACAATCACTGCAGTTGGCCTGCCGGCATGACTGTCTGGTAGCCTCGATGCAAAGTACCTCTGCGCGGTGCATTCGCCGGGCGAGTACCTGCCCCCAGCTGGCGCACTCGCGCGCTCCCACCAGAACAATTTAGCATCCATCTAATCTTAGTCGCATAAAGACCCGTAGACTGGCCCCTGGTCCGGTCGTGTCGCGCCCCTGAAGGCCAGACGAGCAAAAAGATTCCCACCATCTTCCTCGCCATCGCCAGCAAGCGAAATCATCCTCTTGCTCAGTGTGCGGGACGGCGTCCCTTCTCGAGGATCGTGATCACGCCTTTTTGTGTGCGCGCTGGCTGCTTCCCCTCGTTGAAAGCTTCATCCGAGCCTTCAACAAGTGCCCCTCCTTTGTCTTCCGTCTTCGTTTCTCTCTGTCCTGTCGCCTTTGTTTCTTATTCAGCCCGCCCACGTACGCACTTATACGACATTCGCAGCGCGAATTGATTGCCTTCTTCTCTCCGTTTTCATTGTCGAGGCCGGTGGTGTGATTGGCTTCTCGGCAGGCTCACATCGCTTCGCCTGGGTCCTCTCACCCCAGACTCGGCTTTTGCTTTTTTTCTACTTCTTCTGTCTGCAGGCTATAATCCACCGCTTCTTGACAAGCTGGAATCTAGCAGCAGCAGCAGCAGCAGCAGCAGCAGCAGCAGCTTCCTAGCAGCATATTTCTTTCCTTGAATGATTTACGCCAATCGTTGCATCGACAACCCATTCTCCAGTCGCTGATAGAATTGCCCAACATGCCTGGCATCTTCTCTCGTCGCAAGAAGGACGCAAAGTCCAAGAAGAACGGACTCGACGACGCCGATTTACTTCCGCAGAAGAAGCAATGGGACGATGCGTGGACCCGCAAGACGGTTGAGCCCGAGGAGATTCGAGAGCTTCTGCACGGCTGCTGTGAAGAGCTCAAGTCGCGAGGTAGGTCACTCGCCAAAGCCGGACGTTGGGCAGCTTGCCACGATTCTGGTGGTTTCTTGCACGTTTACCTTTGACTAACGGTTGCGCTGCAGGTCTCGATCATCCATTCTTCCTGCTCCCTTTCCGACCGACATCGAACCCCAGTGCCGTTCGCACGTTTGTTCGAAACTTCTTCAGCCAAGACCCTCCGATTAGCGGGGAGCTGCTGCTCCAGGAGCTGCGCATGACGGAGCCCATGGTACGTATCTCTGTTTGCATGGCAAAGGGGATTGCTCACACAAAGCGCAGGTCATCTCGGGAGTGGTAAAATGGTGCTGGAGCCGTCTTCACGGAGGCCTCGTGGGCTGGGATGCGTATGAACTGTTCAAGGTTGGAGAACGAGGTATGTAATGGGAAACTTCTAGTAAGCGTTTACGGTTACATGCGGGTGCTGACTTTCTGGTGCTACCCAAGACTCCAACATGGCCCGCGATTCGTTCAAAACCTTCATCCCCCTCAGCGTGGAAAACGCGGCGCGCCAGCAGATCATTTTCGATTTCTTTGGCCTGATAGCGGCAGTCGCAGCTCATGGCAAGAACAATGGCTTTGGCGGGCGCAAGCTGTCTCGTATGGCCTCGTGGTGGGCCTTTGATCACAACGATACCGGTAACGGCTTCGATGGTGGTTATGGGGCATGGCTTAGGTACGACAACGATCCGTCAACTCTGAATACGGAATATCGAGGGAGCTTTGTGCTAATATTTTTCGTGCTTGCAGTGCTGCCGATGCCACCAGTCATCTCTTTTTCGCTTATCTGAGGTCGCTTTCCCCTGAGCAGAACCCCACAGGAATCACCATGCTGCCCAGGTCGCTCCAGAAGCTGCTTCAGGAAACCGAGTATCCTCCGCAGAGGCCGGAATTGCTTTTGGTCAAGACCAAAAAGGTGGTCATGATTGTCGACACAGTTTCTCCAACTCCGTTCGCCTTGTTGCGCCGAGCAAACCACTTTCAATATCGTGACTCTGATAGCGAACTCCAGGAATTTACCAGCTACGAAGACCCAGTGCAGGCACTAACAGACGAATGCCAGCGAGTCCTCAAGGCAATCTCATCGGCCAATCAGTCACAAGCGTCGAGTGTCAAGGTTTCTACGAGCTTACGAGATGCCTCTTGGTCCCGATTCGAGGATATCGGATTCGCCAGCTCCCTGGAGGAGGACGACGATGACGAAGGAAGTGTCGTGCCAAAGAGAAACCAACAGCTCAAACAGTTCCAGGGGCTCCGCAATAGCCCTCTCTCCGGCGGCAACGGAGTGGCACGCCCGACTACGCCTTCGTGGGCGGACTTTTTGTCGGCCGGTTTTGTCGACGACAACCAATCCAGGCCCAACTACTTGTTGCCTCCCGACAAAATCCTTCCTCCGCTATCGCCAGATGGTCGTCAACACAGCTCACAATCTCACAACGCAAGGCTCGAGAGCGAACGTGATGTTGAGCCTGGAGAGCTCGCCAGTATTAGGGTCATCGACCTGGATGACGCTTTTTGGTGGGTGTGGATGACCAGTCTTGCACCAGAGGAGACCCCCGAACGCAAGTCGGCTTTTGGTAGATGCGCTGTTGTTGAGACTTCGATCCGTGGTTGCCGTTGGCTGGTTGTGGAGGAGATCATCGCAGGAGCAGCTCCTGACGCTCAAGAAGGTGCCTATATTGCGGAAAAGAAGGGATTGTTTTCGTGGACAAAGCGTTCCAAGACCGTCTCTCGACGCAAGAAGTCTCTTGACAAGAATGACAAGACCACAACCGCCAATGCCAATGATAGCAAGGCCAGCATTGGTCCGGATGCTCATGCCAGGGTCCAGGCAAAGGCTGCTCAGCTCAGAGCTCAGCAGGACCGAGAGGAGAACCGACCGCCGCCTGCTGTTCGCCGCGGCCGCACAGATGCCGAGTTGATGGCTGAAAAGACTAATAGTGTTATGACCCTTCAGCCCCATATTCTGGGCGAGGCCTCCTCAGCCATGAAGTGGGTCAAGAAGTACGACAAGGGCACCATCAAGGATATATACATGGCCAACGACAACGCAGGCCGAGGAACCGCAGTTCCCGAACCTACCAGAAGCCACGAACCTTCCGCTGACAACCTTGCCTCGCCTGCGGTGCCTCCAAAGGATACTCTTTTGACACCGGCCCCCTCGCCTTTGCCCCATGGACACTCTGCCCTATCATTGGTTCCCGAGAATGCCTTGGAAGAGGCGCGATCTCGCTCTCCTCTCCCGGAGCAGGCTGAAACTCCTGTGTCTGCTACCCCTGAGCAGCCAAAGGCGGAGCCTAGCCTACCAACACCCCCCAAAGACGAGCCCGCTCTCCGGGTTACGTCGCCCACCTTTAATGGCCAGCCCTCGTCGTTTGAAACTCCACGGAGCCCCGAACCTGCGAAGCAACAAAAGGGTGGCTTCTTGAAGCTGTTTGGCCGCAAGAAGCGTGCCTCCAAGAACCTGGAAAGTGTTACGACTGACTTGAACAAGATGCTTGAGCAGAACGCCGGCAAAAAGTCTATCGAGAAGCCAATGGCCAGCCCTGCCGCCGTCTCCCCAATTGAGCAAGAACCGGACCCACCAGTGGACGGAGAGCCGATTTACGAGCCGATTTACGACCAGCCGGCTGACGATGATGCTGCAAACGATCATGCCCCTAATCAACCAGAACCTGAGCACGATTTCTCAAGATTCGATCAAGGCCCTCTGGATGATGTACCAGCCTTTGTTCCAGAAGATGACGAGGATGATGAATTCGAGGATGCGGTGCCACCACCAATTGCTCGTCCCGCCCCCAAGTTTACCTCAAAGCTGCCCGTGAAGGAGGTGACTCCTCCTCCTCCTACGAAAGAAGGACTGGCTGCTGGAATTAGCCCTGGCATTCAGGATCGTTTTGCTCAGCTCCGCAAGAATGCGTCTGAGCGAACTTCTTCTCGCCCAGATGACTTCCCCAAGCCCGCAAAGACTGAAGGCGAGGATGGAGAAGAGAGTACGTGCTAATGGCTATCCCCTCCTGCAGGATGTACATGTGCATGCAATATACTGACTTTTCTGCAGCAATCGAATCTCGAGTCGCACGCATCAAGGCCCGAGTCGCCGAGCTCACCGGCAACATGGAGGGCACATCAGTTCCTCTCCGTAATAACTGATCAAACAAGCCATACCGCTCTGATCCGCCCGATTTCTTGTTACCAATACTTGTTCTCTTTACTATTTCTGCCGCAATTTGATACCACTCGTCGTCATTTTCCCTTGAACGCAACCAGAGATACGATGCAATGTGCAGCGTTTCATTTTTAATACTAGTCCATTCTCTCCCTTTGTCTCTCTTCCTCTCTTTATCCCATCTTTTATTTCTTTTCAGACTTATGTATGATACCACCCCAAAAATAGGAGGCGAGTGCGGGGAACGTCAAAGCAACTCGACATGAGATTTCAGCCCTTTTCTACCACGCACGACTTGAATCATCTTTACACACGAGAAAAGATGATATTGAAAAGGTTTCATGCGTATGGGATTTGGAACCTGTCTTTGGCGTTCCCCTCTCCTTCCTCTATCTACCTGCCGTTTTGATCCGGGATAAAACTGTCTGTCATATTTCCCTATTTCTTTTTTTTTCTCTATTCTTTTTTTCCGCCGAGTTTTCTTGATTTTGTCCTGTCCTCAAAAAGAAAGAGCGTTGGAGGGTTCCATATGGAGATGGAAGATGATGAATGTCGTTTGCTACATAGTCCCTCGAGGTTTTGAAGTCTGATATAGAACCTGAGAATGCAAGAAATACTACTCGTGCTTTTATACCTTTTACTGAGATGTGTGATGGAACTTTGAGTGTTGTGAGTATATATTAGGGCAGTATTGCTATTCAGTATATATTAGGGGAGCATTGCTATTCATTCTCTATTTATGCAAAACTAGATATGTGCAATGGCAGATCTACACGCCGCAGGTGACAGCTTGCGACAATTGATCCTGACGTCTGAATTAAGCAAAGGGCATCATGCGAACTACTTCTCATATAGTAGATATAGTAGATATAAGATTCCAATCATCTTTTTAGTGTCCTCCTTTGACAAATCCATAGCTTGTGAGTTGCCCATTTTCACACATCGAAATGCTTGAATCCATTTCTCGTCGTTTCGATTGATGTTTAGCTCACTGAATGTCAGCCGAAGTGGCTTCTTCGCATCTTGGGTTTTTGGGACCCATGGCTAACTGAGCGATGAAAAAAGAAAGAAAGAAGTAAAAGAATCAAGTTTCTGCTGAGAATAAGTAGAGCGTAAGCTGTGAATTAATAGCGGTAGAGTATGTGCGGCAGAAACAAGAGTGACTTGACTTTAACAAGTTCAGTTTGCGACTGGTGGCAGCTGGAAGAATGTCACATGATAGGTATTCATTCACCTTCTTTTCTCCTATAAAATCCTCCTCCTCCTCCTTCCCTCTCTTCCTCTTTGTTTCATCCTTGTTCTTACATTCGCAGCATATCCTCCCTTCTCTGTCGACTCCGTCCATCACTGTCTGCAAACAAGCATCACCATGTCGACGGGCAACTCTCAAAACCACGCCGACAATGGCACGACAGTATCTCCTGTCCGCCTATTCCCACACGATAACCCGTGCCCAAACCCGCAATTACCTCCTCTGGTGATTGATTTTAACAATCCGTATGTCCCACAACCAGGGAGTCGAAATCAAAGATTTTACGCTACTGTTATTACGGCCTACTAGGGACAGGCTACAAACATGACGAAAATTGACCAGACCGAATACTTAAGCTTGATTAAAGCGTCATATTTCGAGATGGATTGGGATACCGAGCGAGGGCCTTCTCATCACCCTCTTTATTCGAAGCTACGGAATGAGCCTACATGGGCCAAGTTTGTTTCCTATGGGCGCTTTACCCAGAGATCGTATATATATCAAGAAACAACCAACGCCATTTCAACAGCAAATGATATCAGCATTCAAATCCCTTAAGATCAAATATGATATTAAAGGCTATTTGTTTTACGGAAATAATCCTCAGCACGATGACCATCAAGACAAAGTATTGTCGTCACCCCCATCTGGTCCTCACATCGATCTGCTGGACGCGATATCAACCATGCAAAATGCAATTATGAAGCAGGACGAGAAACTTGACGCAATGATAGAGGAGATGAGACAGCAACACGAGCATCACGAGAAGACTATGCAAAATGCCATCATGAGGCTGAATGAGAAGCTTGACGCAATAAGAGCGATGAGACCGCAAGACGAGGAGTTGAAACAAAAGTTCAAAACGGAAGTCGAAAGGATCCTTCAGCTATACTCTTGAAATGTGGCCGGGGTTGTCGATGTTGCATGCAATAACGATGTGATGGCGATCAAGTCAGAAAATGCATCGATGGCATCTGCAACAGAGTCGTTTATGGGCAGGCGATAGTCGGACATGGACTCGAGAGTGCTTCCGGAATTGAAGTTGGTGACCTGAGGGATCAACTTTCTTTTGCTTTTGCTAAAAAAAAAGGGGGGGGGGGGCGCGTTGCGGCTAATGAGGACATTTCCATAGGATTGGGCAATGGTGGTATGAGCATAATAATAGTCGTGATGTTTTTTTACGAGACTGCTCTCTTAAAGTGAGAGAGAGCAAAAGTGATTACTCGCCATCGTAGTTGTGTTATGCCCACATCATACTTAGATAAAGCGTTGATTCAGTTCCCAATTGACATCTCGTGCAGTGATGAAGCAATGGGATGATGTTGGAGAAACAAGTTCATAGATGCCGGTGAGTTGGGAAATGTCAAAGTCTTTTGGGGTGCTACTGGAGGCAAGTGTGAGGTTTTGGGCGCCCCGAAATGGCAAATCATGCGTATTTGCTACGGATAACAGCATCCTAATGGATGATGGTCAATGTACAGGGTTTTGGCGCTGAGGCCTCTTGAAAAGGCAGAAATGGAAAGGAAGCCAACTCGCTAAACGCCACCGACGAAAAAGAAAGAAAGAAAAAAGAAAGAAAGATAAAAGACAATAAAGCAAACTCCCAGAATATTGAACCCTCGGGTATAATGCACGTATATCGTCACTCGCTGCGGATCAGTCATCTTTGGTCTGGCACTCGCTAATCAACCTCCATGGCATCGCACGAATCGTCCACGTGGAAGAACGGCGCTGGCGCAGGGTCGCTGCGTGGCATCGTTACGGCGGGGGCATGGAAGTATGTCTGAGACGCCATCTGCGGCGGCACGTCGTTGTTGGGTATCTCGTTGGGCTTGGCCGCCTTCTTCTGCTCCTCTCTCGCTCGGTGGCGGGCCTCGATGATGGCCCTGCGCACGCTGTCCTTTTCTTCGGGCACGGAGAGGGACTTTGGATCGCTGTAGAGGACCAACTGCATGCCAGCCAGCTCGCCGTCGTCGTTGGCCAGGATGTGGCGCGGGATGCGGTTCTGACGCAGATGCTTCTCAATGTCGGGCAAAAAGACGAGCTTGCCGTCGTCGTTTTCGCTGTCTGAGGAGAGCTCGGCATCCAGATCGTTGATGTACACGACGTGCTTGGAATCGTCGACCTGCATCGTCTCGGTCTCGTCCGCCGTCGGCTTGGGGCATGTTGACGATGCGGTGGCAATGGCCGGTGTCTCGGCCTTGACGTGGAGCTTGGACTTGGCCTCTGTCACGAGCGTTAGCGAATTGACCGCTTACGGAGGTGCTTTGGAATGCATTGATTGGGCCGCTACAACGTCAAAAAAAAAGAAGAAGAAACCAGGAGACGATGAATAAAATAGAATCAAAGAAATCTCACCTATATTGAGCCGGCTGAGGCGCTTCGACAGGCGCTCGCGATCGGAGTCGAGCGTCTCGGCCTTCCTCTTGCGCCGCTGCCTCTCCATCAGTAAGGATGCCTGGCGCGGGCGAGGTCCCCAGCATTCTTCCGCCCTGCTTAGCCGGACCGAATTGGAGAACGAGCAAAGATGAAAAAAAAACGAGACTCGATGCCGACTAACTCGCCGATTGCATTGAAGCCCCCCGTGTGACTCCCGTCTGTGCTGATGCGGACGCTGGCAAGGTCGCGGCTACAGTGCAGCTCGGCCAGAAGCGGGCGACAGACGTCCTTTGTAGGCTTGAGTCACTCTTGTAGAAGTTTCTACAAAACCCACCCGCCACAACCCCGCCGATTGCTCTCCGAAGCATCGCATCTGCACCTTCGCCTTCGCCCTCGCCTCTGCACTTTTGCACCCACGCGCGCCCTCGCTCTCCAGCCAAGATTCGACACTCAGACTTTTGCAAGCATGGCGGGCAACTGGCCCGAGGCGCAGGTGCGCAAGACCTTTTTCGACTTTTTCGAGCAGAGAGGGCACACGCTGGGTAAGTGGTGAAAACAAAAAATGTTGATGCGTTGGACAGGCATCGCCATCACCCCTCCAGAAGTGGCGGGGTTGACTCGGCTTGGGGGAAACGAGAAATCGTCAACTCGCAGTGGGCCGCAACGACAGAAACACGATGCTGGCTGATCATCTGCAATCTCAACCTCAATCTCGTCTTCTTTTTTTTTCATCGATTGCATTGCTCCTACATCATTCATCCCATCGTGGCGAGCCATCCATCGTCACCCAAAACCATGACTGACAGAAACATGCTGATTTTTTTTTGGTTTGCAGTGCCCTCTGGCTCCGTCGTCCCTCACAATGACCCGACCCTGCTCTTCACCAATGCGGGTATGAACCAGTTCAAGCCCATCTTCCTCGGCACCGTCAACAAGTCCGACCCCATGAGCAACCTCAAGCGCGCCGTCGACACCCAAAAGGTCATCCGCGCCGGTGGCAAACACAACGATCTCGACGATGTCGGCAAGGACAGCTACCACCACACCTTTTTCGAAATGCTTGGTAACTGGTCATTCGGCGACTACTTCAAGAAGGATGCCATCGAGATGGCGTGGGAGCTCCTGACCAAGGTCTATGGCCTGGATCCCACCCGCCTCTACGTCACATATTTCGAGGGCAACCCGGCTCTCAACCTCGAGCCCGATCTGGAGGCCAAGGACTTTTGGCTCAAGACTGGTGTGCCCGAGGATCACATCATTCCTGGAAACATGAAGGACAACTTCTGGGAGATGGGTGACCAGGGTCCCTGCGGTCCTTGTTCCGAGGTCCACTACGACAAGATTGGAGGACGCAACGCTGCCAGCCTCGTCAACATGGACGACCCCATGGTGGTCGAGATCTGGAACCTCGTTTTCATGCAATTCGACCGACAAAAGGATGGCAGCCTCAAGCCCCTGCCTGCCAAGCACATCGACACCGGCATGGGGTTCGAGCGTTTGGTCTCTGCCCTCCAGGATACCGCCTCCAACTACGCCACCGATGTCTTTACTCCTCTGTTCAAGAAGATTGAGGAAGTCACTGCCGCGAGACCCTATACCGACAAGTACGGCCAAGACGACGTTGACGGTATTGATACCGCCTACCGAGTTGTCGCAGACCACATCCGAACCATGTCCTTTGCCATCACAGACGGTGCCGTGCCCAACAACGACGGCCGCGGCTATGTCATTCGACGAATCCTCCGACGTGGTGTCCGATATGCTCGCAAGTACCTGAATGCCGAGATTGGCTCATTCTTCTCCAAGATTCTGCCTGCCCTGGTTGAGCAGATGGGCGGGCAGTTCCCCGACCTCGCCAAGAAGCAGGGAGACATCAAGGAGATTCTCGACGAGGAAGAGGAGGCCTTCTCCCGAACCCTGGACCGCGGCGAGGCCCAGTTTGAGAGATATGCTGCCAAGGCCGCCAAGGACGGCGTCAAGAAGCTGGATGGAGATGTCGTCTGGAGACTCTACGACACCTTTGGCTTCCCTGTCGACTTGACCAAGCTGATGGCGGAGGAACGAAGTCTGGATATTGATGAGGACGAGGTTGCCGTTGCTCGTGAAAAGGCCAGAGAGGCTAGCAAAGCTGTCAAGGATTCAGTGCAGACTTTTGCCAAGCTTGATGTCCACAAGATTGCCGAGCTCGACTCAGAGCTCAAGGTTGCAAGGACAAATGACGACGCCAAATACCTCAGGGGCGACAGCAAGGGCAAGGTTCAGTACATTTTCGATGGCCAGGCTTTCGTCAAGTCGACCAAGGATATCCCCGCCAACACCGCCATTGGCGTCTTGCTCGACAAGACCAACTTTTACGCCGAGTCTGGTGGTCAGATTGCCGACACCGGCCGCATCGTCATTGACGATGTCGTCGAGTTCAAGGTCATGGATGTCCAAGACTTTGGTGGATACGTCCTCCACAGCGGTTACATTGAGTACGGAGTGCTCTCCGCCGATGATGAGGTCATTTGCGAGTACGATGAGCTTCGCCGCTCGCCTATCCGTAACAACCACACCGGCACACATATTCTCAACCACTCCCTGAGAGAGGTGCTCGGTGAAGACGTCAACCAGAAGGGTTCCCTGGTGGACAATGACAAGCTGCGTTTTGACTTTTCACACAAGACTCAGGTCAAGCTCGACGAGCTCAAGACGATTGAGGAGCTCTCAAACAAGTACATCCGCGCCAACTCCAAGATTTTCTCCAAGGAGGTGGATCTCGACCTCGCGCTCAAGATTGAGGGCCTTCGTGCCGTCTTTGGCGAGACTTACCCCAACCCCGTGCGAGTGGTTTCCATCGGCATGGATGTCGATGCCCTGATTTCGGACCCCAAGAATGCTGAATGGAGAAAATACAGTGTCGAGTTCTGCGGTGGCACCCACGTCGACCAGACGGGCTTGATCAAGGACCTCATCATTGTCGAGGAGAGCGGCATCGCAAAGGGTATTCGTCGCATCATCGCATACACTGGCGAGGCTGCCCACCAGGTCCAGCGCGAGGCTAAGCTGTTTGAGCAGAAGCTGATTGACCTTGAGAGTCTTCCCTTTGGCCCCGAGAAGGAGGCCCAGGTCAAGGCCGTCTCCCAGGACCTCAGCCAGCTGGTCATCTCAACGCTCACCAAGGACGAGTTCAACCAGCGTTTCCAAAAGATTGCCAACGCCGTCGTTGCCGAGCAGAAGAAGAAGCAAAAGGCCGAGTCCAAGACGGCTGTCGACACCGTTACCAAGCACTTTGAGGCTAACCAGGAGAGCCAATGGTTTGTAGGCCGACTCCCCATCAGCGCCAACGCCAAGGCCGTAGGCGAGGTCATCAAGCACTACCAGACCAAGGACAAGACAAAGTCTGTCTACTTGTTTGTCGGCAGCCCCGAGGAGGGCGCCGTTGCCCATGGAGTTTACGTCGGAACTGTAAGTTGTTTTCCCATCTACCCCCTTTGCCGTCCTATTTCATGAGACGACAGCATCATATGAACACATCACTAACATTGAATCCTTTCTTCAGCATTTGTCCTCACAAGGTGTTACTGCTGAGCACTGGGCTGCCTCCGTGTCCGGTGTCATTGGTGGTCGCTCAGGCGGCAAGGAGCCGTCCCGCCAGGGCCAAGGAACCCAGCCGGAGAAGATTGACGACGCTGTCGAGACTGCTCGGAAATGGCTGAGCGAGAAACTGAAACTGTAAAAAGTTTTCTTGTATGATATATAAGGAGCTATACTTTTGTTTGCTGCCAAATTGATAAAAAAAAATAAGGTACATGTGAATTTGGACTGGGTCTATTTGGGTGATGGATGGGCTATGGGTACATGGGTAGCGCCAGATGAGTAGAATGATGTATCGCAATTATTCGTCTGCAGGTTGAATTGATAGATGTCGATTTTGTGCTTTTTCAAATGCCCATCATGTGTATTGATACAAGGTCATCAAAGTTTGGTTGAGATGTCTATATACACTACTTATACAGTAACCATGACACTGGCGTTTCTATAATGCGACAGGAGGGGATTCTCTCCGCTGCGCGTCTCCGTGTCCTCGACATAGGCCCACCGGCGCATGAAGTCTCCGTGGGACATGACGCGGGTCAACTTGCCGGTGATGGCCCGGTAAATGGCCTCGGTGATGTTGAAGTCTGTGGGGAAGAGAATGTCAAAGTAGCCTTGGTGAACCTACATTGTCCAAACTGGTTAGTTTACGCTCATGATTGTTTAACCTGGTATGTTTCGCAACTTACAAGGGAGGTTGTGACGGGGACCATTCTTCGCTGGAAACGGGTCTGCACGACGGGAGCGTTGAGGCCCTTGATGGCTTGGGGGAGAGCGTCGAAATCGGACGTGAGGAGACGGTGCGCGGGAAAGTACTTTTCGAGGACGTCAAAGAACTGCATGAGCCTGGTGGGGATGAACTCGGCGTGGGAGAGGTTGGCGGCAAAGGGCATCTTGGTGGACATGTAGCGGAGGAGAGGGTTGGAAGGGTACGGCTTGGGATAGTTTCCGCCGGTGGCAGCGTGGCGGACACGGAAGAATCGCGCGGCCAGGGGGTCCAGCTCGTGGACGTAGAACTCGTAAAAGTCGCCGTCGCCGTCGATGAGCACGTGGCCCTGCAAGGGCTCCTCGGTGGTGACGTCGTAGCGGATGCCGTCGTGGGAGAAGTTGTCAAAGACCTCCATGGCGAGGAAGAAGCACGGCGAGGGCACGTAGCGGTCCCACTCGAAGATGGACTTGTTGATGATGTCGACCTTGTCGGCGTGGCCGCGGGATTCGGCGGTCGAGAGGAGGTGACGGTTCTGCATGGCGGCGAGGGAGGAGGAGATTTCGATAATGTTGAACTTTGTGCGGGCGTAGACTTGGGGGTCGGCGGCGCGGATGTAGTCGAGGATGTTGAGCATGAGGGTGCCTCGCCCGGCGCCCATTTCGAAGATGAGCAGGTCGTCGTAGGGATACGTCGTGAGGCGGTAGTTTGAGACGAGGTACCGGGCAATGGCCTCGCCGTAGTACGGCCTGAAGAGCTCCGTGGGCGTGTGCCACAGCTGTCTCGTCGGGCTCTCACCCTCTTTCTCGTCGAGCAGGTCTTCAAAGTCGGTGTATCGCTTGCCCAGCTCGGCCTGGAACTCGAGCTCGTCACGCATGGCATTGAAGTCGAAGGGCTCGCCGGGGCTGAAGATGACGGCTTCCTTGGAAAAGTAGCCGTACGAGGGGTTGTACAGACTGTCTGTGGTTTTGCCCATTGTCAGCCAGCCTTTTCCAAATCTGCACGAGGCAACACAACACAACGCATACCGTCGATAAAATCCCGAAGCAGCATCTTTACTTTCCGCGGCCGCTCCGTCCTCTTCTTGAGCTCCTGCAGCGAAATGTACGGATACTGCGCAAACTCTTCTCTCCGGTCCTCGGGCAGAATGTGCGTCCGCTGCTGCCAGCGACTCTCGTTGGTCTTCATGCCGCGATCAATCGACGGCCGCGTGCCGATGCCGCGACTCGGCTGCCTCTGTCTGCTGGCCAGGCCATTGCGCAGGCCTTGACATCCGCGAGGACGATGCCGAAACAGCTGGCGGAAGAGATGGGCCACAATGGGGGAATCCATGACGGCAATAGTCGCGATGCCTTCACAAGGTTGAAATGTTTCTCGTCCCAATCCAATCAGGCGCCGTAGCTATTGGCAGATCCCGCAGCTATGCCCGGAAAGTGGTTTGTTCCGAGTAGGGCTGCCCCGCGAGTTCCCGGTACGTACCTTTTTTCTTTTTTTTTGCGCTCTGTACGGAGTAACAGGGATCAGCAATGACCTCAGAAAAGACAAAGGTTAGCCTATCCTACAGAAATCATCACTACTCTGTCTTGTATTGTTAACCCCAATAAATAGCCCGCAGAAACATGAGGGCATTTTGAATACAGTTACAATGAGGCTTATCCGGTCACGGCCAGTAGCATGTCATTGAGCGACCATCCCAAGGCCTACGGCACGGCGGCCATTGCCGTTGCCTTTACAGCAGGCATCATCGCTACCCTGGGATTCAAAGAGCTGTATCCCGAGCTCGAATCCCGCTACCAGCACAAGAGCACCAGCCGCGCGAGTGATTCCAGAAGAGCAAGTTTCTTCTGGGGAGCGCCGGTGAAGCTCGAGGACCATGAGCCGAAATCTTCCACGTCTCGGTCCGCCGGAATAGCAACAAACGGCATTGAAGGCTGCATCGGCAACACGCCCCTGATTGAAATCCAATCTCTCTCCAAGGCCACTGGCCGGACCATCCTGGCCAAAGCCGAGTTCCTCAATGGCGCTGGAAACAGCCCCAAGGACCGAGTGGCTCTCAACATGATCCTGGAGGCCGAGAAGCAGGGCCTCCTGACGCCGCATCAAGGCGACACCATCTATGAAGGGACCGTGGGCAGCACGGGCATCTCGCTGGCTACTCTGGCCCGCGCAAAGGGATACAAGGCTCACATTTGCATGCCCGACGACCAGGCATTCGAGAAGTCGGATCTTTTGATTCACTTGGGTGCAACCGTTGAGCGAGTCCCGGTGGCTCCAATCACCAGTCCTGACCATTTTGTCAACTTGGCTCGAAGGCGCGCCATTGAGCACACGCAGTTTTCCGAGGATGGCAGCAAGGGCTTCTTTGCGAACCAGTTTGAGACGGAATCCAACTGGCAGGCTCACGTCGTCAGCACAGGCCCGGAGATTTACCAGCAGACAGACGGAAACCTTGACGCATTCGTAGCCGGCGCAGGAACCGGCGGAACGATATCGGGCGTGGCGCGATACCTGAAGCTCGAGGCCAAGATGAAGAATGTCAAGGTCGTCCTGGCGGACCCCCAGGGGAGCGGACTGTATAACAAGATTAAGCACGGCGTCATGTACTCGCCCACCGAAAAGGAGGGCACCCGGCGCAGACAGCAGGTCGACTCCATGGTGGAAGGAATCGGCATCAACCGCATAACCAACAACTTTGAAGTCGGCCGAGACTTGCTCGACGATGCAGTCAAGGTGACTGATGAGCAGGCCTGCCGCATGGCTCGGTGGCTCGTGGAGAATGACGGCATCTTTGTAGGGAGCAGTAGCTCCGTGAACTGCGCCGCTGCGGTCATGGCGGCAATGAAGCTGCCCCCTGGGAGCCGGGTCGTTACCTTGTTGTGTGATTCCGGCACCCGGCATTTGAGCAAGTTCTGGAAGAATATCAAAGAAATGGGCTTGGAACAAGGGGAACCCACAGATTTATTTGCTGAATTGGGTATATCAAAGCCATGATGAAAAGCCTTGACCTTTATCCCGTACATGACGGAGCTAGCTCCATAAGCACTACCTATCACAAGTTGCCCGGGGAAGCAATGATATATAGAAAACCGGCAGCAGTGATCTATTAGATGATCTAGATAAAACAAGTTGCATAGCCTCCCGGCAACACCACCTTCATGATGTGCACGCCGACGCAAGACATGCCGAAAAAAAGGTAAAAATATGAGCAAGGGAAAACACTACATGGCGCCCCAAGGTCTTGCGGTCTTCATATCATACCCGAAAAAAAATGCAATCAATTTTCCATAACTCCCATCCCGAAAAAAGTTCCACCCCATTCGCTCCGTAGGAAACATCAAGCAAATCGAAACAGCGTCCTCGTAGTCCTCGAGGCAGACGTGGCGCCTTTGTTGTAATTTTCTCCTTCTCGTTGCCTCCTTATGAGAACTGCAAAACATGTCTCGTTAGTATTGTAGCATGATAGGGGAGAAAATGAGCAGAAAACATACCTTCCAACGGTTGCCGCAATTCATACACTCGCAAAACGTCGTCATCGGCTCATCAGCACTGCGTGTCTGCGCCTGGGTATAGCTGACCTTCTTCTTCTTGCACTTGCCGCACTCCAGGCTGTCGCTGATGCTCTTCTCCGCCATCGGAACCTGGGCCTTCTTCATGTTCTCCTTCTCCAGCTCCATCTCCATCTTTTTCCGCTCCTCGCTCTTGAGCTCGTCGTCCGTCATGCTAACGAATCGATCGGGCGAGATGTCTCCCGACAGGACTCTCTTGCCCAGGTCCCGATTAGACTTGCTCTTGAGATTCTGGAAGAGCGATCGGATCTTCTTCTTGTACTCGGCGCCCTCGCCGTTGAGGAGGTGAAGAGGGCGCTCTCAACAGCAACGGCCTTGGCGATGACGTCGCTCTCGGACTCGGTGGATCGGTAAGCAAGGCCGTTGTACAAGAGGCCGATGCACTGGTTGCGGACGTTGGACTCGGTGCGCTTGATGCTGACGCCGTCGGTGTCGAACTTGCGCTTCTCGGGGTCGCCCTTGAAGGCCTTCTTGGCGCCGCTGGGCGCGGCGTGGGCGGACGGGTTGGGCGGCGAGGCGGCGGCGGGTGCCGACGGCGAGCCCATCTTTGCCTTTTGCAGCTTGGAGTTCTTTTCCTGCTCGACGAGCTTCTTCCACTTGATGACGAGTTCCGAGGCGGCTCGAGCAATCTCCTTGTTGGGATTCGACCGCAGCTTGCCGACAAAGACTCCTGCGCGCGTGGCCTGTAGCAGTTTGCGACAACTAATGTCAGAAGAAAGAACAACGGGCAATCAAGACATGAAATAAGAGTTGGCATCATGGTGACGAGAAGCTGCGATTGGAGGCGATGCTTGAGAGCAGCATCGGTGGGCAGTGACGAGGGGGGGGGCCGTCCAAACGTGACAGATAATCAGATCGAATGGATCCTGCCCAAACATGCATTCACGGCCCGGTATTAGAGACGGCACACATTCACAGCCTCGTCTTCTGCCATTCTCGCGGATGGCTCTTGTAAAACGGCCACAAAAAACGGCGACTGAATCAACGTACCCGTAGCATCTCCTCGGTCGGTGACGCATCCTTCTTGAGCGACTCTAGCAGCTTCAGCGCATTCTCCGGCGGCTCGTTGGCGGCCACGACCTTGGTCAGCGCCTTTACGCGCGACTCGAGCTCACGCTGGTCCATGCCCGGCATTGCGGAAATTCCTGGTGGCGAAAACGATTCTAAAGCTGACGATGATGATTCGAAATGGGGAAGACGAGGAACAGCTGTGCTTTTTGGAATTAGGGAAGCACAAAAAAAAGAGCAAGACTTGACAGAGGGAAAAAAAAAGGTAGCAGTATCGGGATCTACCAAGTTTCTCTTTCTGCCCACGCGGCGCGCGGCGAATCAATCGTCGCATACGGAGTTGGCTTGGACGGCTGTGGGGGACGAGGGGCCGGGGTTTAGCCGTCCGATTTCGTAGCGGGATGTGAGGCGGGTCACGTGGGGAGCTTCCGAGGTTGGCGCTCTCATGATTGCCGCAAATACTCCGCAAGGTACAGCAAAATACCAAGGCTGTATAAATAATTTAGTCTTACGCCTTATAAAGGAGTTTTATGCTCTTTTTGTAGGTGAGTAAGGGTATTCATTGGCTTAACACATTATATAGGTATGTAGACTTTAAACCACGTCTTGGATGCTGTCCCTGTGAAGCTGAGGCGGGCACGTGCTTATTCTTAGGATGTATATAAGTTTAGCTTCCATCTATTATTTATAGAACAAATATTAATTAATCTATCTAAGTTAGCTAACTTTAATCTATATATATAAATATATACTATATACTTATATAATATTAACGCAGTAATATAATATTAATATTAGTTTCCTTTAATATACCCTTAAACTTATATTAATATTATCCTAAAAGAAAAAAAATAAATTAATAATAACTTTAATAAAATATTAAACTATTAATTAACTAGAT
>MDJU01000389.1:0-30441 GCA_001721665.1 Trichoderma pleuroti
TATTGTGATGATTAAGAAAAAACATTCCCGATATCAAGTCTCCAACATTGCTGTCAACCAAACCCTGGCAACTGTCCACGTTCAAACGACATCTCGCACAACTCATCGAATTCTTCCAAAAACTCACGCAATACATGGCCATATTTGCATTGGATACTATATTTGGCAGGAGTTTTTGTGATTGGGATAATAGACGGGCAGAGCGTAACAATTGAAGAAAGAGAGAGAGAAAACCAAATACGGTGTGTGTATACAGACAGTAATAATGCTAAATCGTAAAAAAAAATATTCAATCCAACCGTCTTCTTCGCGCCAATTGAAACCCCCCCCCCATGTACCGAGTATCTTCTATTTCATGGCACGTCATGGTATTAACCACGCCTTCACCTCAGCTGCTGGAGCTGCCGGGACTGCTGAGACTGCTGGGATCTAGATCGTGGCTCATGGCTTCCATCGGACCAATCCCTACGCACCCAAGAGCCAATCAGACCTGACGAGTCTTGCAATAGCTTCTCAAACGCCGGGTTCTTCTTGGCTTCAAACATGCCTATCAAGCATCATTAGCATTCGAAAACGGTCAATCGAAAAGAGGAGCACACAGGGTATTCATACTGATATGGGCCCCGATCTCGTCTGCCACGCCATCATTCACGGCCGCTATCCAGTGCCCAGAAGGCTGCTTGTTCGGCACGACGCAAAACGTCCTGTCCTTGCCCAGCACCGTGCCGACCATGCTGACCGTCTTGCTCTCCGCCCCCTTGCCCAGCCGGGTATACAGATTGGCGAAGCCCACGTTCAGCTCCGAGCTCAGCTTCTCCATGTACGCGACTCGCTGCTTGAGGGCCTCGGGCCGAGCAAGGCAGCCGACAAACTCGAGGTGGGAAGACACCCACGACCATCCAGTCGAGATGTGGTCGCGGTTCATCCACGCCGCCGCTCCGCCCGCCGCCACGGCCGACGCAGCAGCTCCGTACATGGCAATCTTTCCCCAGCCCCAGCCGCCGTCGTCACTCTTGGCCGGCGGCGCCTTGGTAAGAGCGGAAGAAGCAGCCGAGGCCGTGGCAGCAGCTTCGTCGCCGCCGCCCCCCACCATCTTCCACAGCGAGCCCAGCTGTCCAAGAGCCGACTGGGCCGACTGGTAATGGCCCTCGGCGCCGTACGCAACCACGCCGGGCGCAATGCCCAGGTACGGGGTATCATAGGCCAAGACGCCCTGGATGCGAGGGAACATGAGGTGGTTGAACGCCGGACCGCCACCAGACGTGTCAATGCCGTCTTCCGTGTAGATGGGCTTCTCGGCAGCCAATCCCATGACCGTCTCTGCAGCGACGATGCCGCCCATGGAGTGTCCAATCAAGATCGTCCGGACGGATGGCTCGACCGTTGGCGACGCCGTGCCCATGGCGACTTCATAGTCGATGATTTTGTCCTGCAGCCTGTGTTCCACCGTACATGTCAGCCCTGTAGCTGTGGCTCTTCCTCAATGGCCCCCAAAGAGCACAACATTGTACTCACCAGCTGCGGAACCTGCTCACGGCCTCTCCCAAGTCGCCCCTCGTCTCGTATTTCGGATACACCAGCACCTTGATACTAATGCCGGGCAGCTCCCGAATCACCGCCGCGCGAAGCTCCTCGACAAACGAGTAGTTGTCCCCAAACGTGGATTCGCCCCCCTACAGCCCATCAACACCAGACACAGTTCGATTAGCTCAAGTCCAATGCCACTTGTAACCATTGAAACCCCCATTTCGCAGTGTCGTTGGCACCCATCACCACAGCCCAACGCTCATTATTCCTCGAGCACGGATTTCTCCCCCCACCACGCACGACCCTGCCTGTACAAGCGGTGGGGGGGAATGGAGGACATCAAAGCCAACACCAGAGAAAGAGAAGAACAAAACGTACCTTGAATCCATGAATAAAGCATAGAATGAGCGTCTTCTTCATCTTGCCGTCATCCGCAGTGACACAACTGGCTGGCTGCTGTAACTTGTTCCCACGACGGCCGCCGCCAGCAACTCGGTGGGAGAAATTCGGGGGCTTCGTTTTTCGGCGCTGCTTCAGCCGTTACAAAAATCCCATGTCGCGTCACTGGGCATCGAGGAACTGCAGGGTGCCCGCCTTGGGCTGGCGCGAATGGGGTATAAATGGATGCTCAAGAGGTGGCGAAGCTGCGGCAGATGGCGTTTGCTGACGGCATTTGGGGCGCTGGGCAAGTTGCAGTACAGTGCATGTACAGCGCTGTAGCTCAGTATAAGGCACAGCAGCACCAAGGATGCTTGTTTAGTATGGAGACCTAGCTAATTGTTAGTGTGGTTCACATGCTTGGCCCATCACTATTACTACTTGGCACAATCAAGCCAACATTCTCACCACTACACCATGTCAACATTGCTGCTTTTGCGTCTGTATCAACGTCTATTAAGAATACATTTTACTACTTTATCTAGACATGCACAGGCAGGAAGACAAGCAGCCCAAAAAAAGACACGGCAGACCACCACAAGGACAGCCGCCATGCTCTCTGGGCTCGTCGTCTCCTCTTCCAAATCCTTCCCTTCCCAATAGAAAAAAATATTAAGAAAAAAAAGGGGGGTTCCTCTGGTCATCCAAATATGCCGCCCAGATGCTTCAGCCATCTGCTCTCTCTCTCTCAACTCAACTTCGTCTTGTACATTGTTGGTATTTTTGGCCTGCCTGGACCTGTCCTCGCCTTTCCCTAAGTTGCACACGATAATAACGCCGATCCTCCCAACGCCGCAGAATACATGATCAAACAAGCCGCTTGCGGGGCATTCGTCGGGAGATGTTGTCCTCCTCCTGGTGCCATCAATTTTTCTAATTATTCTCCCGCTGAGGCAACCGCATAAACCCCCCATTTCGTCGTGAGTGGGCAACCCCCCTGCTCTCTGGTCATAAAAGAAGAAGGGTGGTGTGCATCGTCAATCTCGTAATCATCCTCAGTCTTCGTCGCTTTGGGCGGCAGAGCGAGCGCCATTCGCTTCTCTGGCCGCACTGGAAATGATCTTGATACGAGTTCCGCTTGGTTGCGGCGTGCTTCCGTTGCCAGAAGGCGCCGCTGATCCTGCCTTGCCACCTTCTTCCAACTCAAGAAGCTCCGGGTGTGCGTCCAACTCATCCTGGTATTTCTGGGTGAAGAATTCCTATTTTTTTTCAAATCATTAGTTTCCGATATGCCCCAAGTGGCTCCTCTGTTCAACTCTTGACTTACATCCATTGTTTTAGCATCCTGGTACAGGATGCTACCATCTTCGTTATATGTTTGGCAGTTGCGTATCAGCAAGTCAAAGTCCTTGCGAAGGTCGCTTAGGCAGTTGTACTCCTCCTTCTTGATGCGCGTCTGAATGTGATTCATGCAGATGGGGTTTTGAATAATCACATAGTAATCGGCATACTCGCGCTTCGGAGGCAACTTGACAAACGGTCCGATAATGAGACGCTTTCCGGCATCGGATTCGTCATCCTCTGCCGGTGGCTCAATGTCGTCCACTTCCAAGTTCATCAGACTGTCGTAGAGCGCCCGCAAACTCTTTTGCAGAACCTCTCGCTGGTGCGCCGACATGCGAGAATCAGCGTGGGCGGCAGACTTGCTGGGCCGTCCCTGAGGACCGCGTCGCTTCTTCGTAGGAGGCTCGTCGTCCCCTTCTTCTGCCTTTCGCTTGTCATTCTTGCTACCAGGCTTGCGGCCTCTCTTCTTGGGCGTCTCGACCTCTTCCGTGCTGGCTCGACTGACCGAGGGTGAGTCGTCCACTGAGTTTACTACGGATTTCTTGAGCCTGTTGGCCTCTCTCTTGTCCTTGCGAGCTTGCTTGCGTGCCGCGGCCGCTTCTGGACTATCCTCGTCATCATCCACAGCCATCAACCATTGCTCTTCTGTTAGGCCGTCGTCGTATTTCACCTTGGTACGTTCACGAGCACCACGACCAAGAATAACCTCTTCAGCATCATCCGAGATGGGATTGCCTTCGTTGAGGTAAATATCCGGCAGCTCATCTTCACCCATCAGTCGAGATTTTCCTTTGGGACCGCCATAGACGGAATCCCTCTGCCTTTCATCGTCGAGCTTTTGGAAAACCACAAGCTCATTGTCGTTACGAGCGAGTAACATGTTGAGCTCCTCGTCTTCCATCTCCTCTTGCTCGCCAGACTCGGCCATGTCAGCAGTTTCCAGCAAAGTTCGAAGCATGGCGTCTCGATCAGTCTCGGAGGATTTGTTGTCGAAACGACCTGCCTGGATGACCTTGCCGTCCATGTCCAGCTTGAACCTAGCGCGTTCCAAAATCTTCTCTTCAACCGAGTTGGAGCTGATAAGACGCAAGATTCGCACTTCGTTCTTCTGGCCGATACGATGGGCACGATCCTGAGCCTGCAGATCCTGATGAGGGTTCCAATCAGAGTCGTAGATGATGACGGTATCGGCCGTCTGCAGGTTAAGACCCAGACCACCGGCACGAGTAGACAGCAAAAACAAAAAGTATTCAGAGCCGGGAGCATTAAAGTCTCGGAGGAGGTCAGAGCGCTCATCGGATTTCGTGGTACCATCCAAACGTAGATACTTGTAGCTCCGGTAACGAAGATAGTCTTCCATGATGTCCATAATGGCCGTCATCTGGAAGAACATCAACACACGATGGCCGGTCGCCTTGTACTTTGGTAGAATTCGATCTAGCAGTTCGAATTTACCCGCCGTTCTCCAGAGGAGGTCGTTGCTGATGTTGAGGGGGTTCATGACATTCTCGACAACATCAAACACAAACGGATGGTTGCAGAGCTTTCGCAGCTGCATAATCATGTTGCTCAAACCGCGAGCGCCAGTCTTGCCGCCCTTACCATCGCTGACAACCAGCTTGTTGTGGGTAACCATCTGCTTGTACAGCTTGGACTGCAGAGCCGAGAACTTGCACTTGATGACCTTTTCGGTCTTGTCAGGCAAGTCTTTCTCGACATCCTTCTTCAGACGACGCAGCAAGAAGGGCCGCAGGACCTTGTGCAGACGTCGAATGACGAGAATCTGCTCTTCTTCAGTGAGTTCCATCTTGTCCTGGCCACCCGTGTTGGCAAAGGGAGTGTTGAACCATTCATCAAACGTCTTGACAGACTTGAAGATGTTTGGCAAGACGAAGTTGAGCATGGCCCACAGCTCGGAAAGGTTGTTCTGAAGAGGAGTACCAGTGAGGATCAGACGGAAGCGCGTGGTGTAGTATTGCTGAATGGTGGCGCTGAGCTTGGATTGCGTATTCTTCATACGATGGCCTTCATCGATAATCATGTGGAACCACTTGATCTTGCTGAGGATCGGCCGATCCTTGATGATGTACTCGTAGGTAGTCAAGAGGACCTGGAACCGGCCCTGTCGAATCTTCTCCTGCTGCAGTTTACGGGTGTTGGGAGGACCCTTGTACACGACGCGAGCTACAGACGGGGCCCACTTTTCGAATTCGAGGTTCCAGTTGGTAAGGGTACTCAATGGAACAATCACCAAGTAGGGTCCGCTCTGCTGCTTCTGCTCAATCAGGTAGGTGATGAGACTGATGGTCTGGATCGTCTTTCCGAGACCCATTTCGTCTGCAAGGATACCGTTGAGGTTGTTGTTATATAGGGATATCATCCACTGCAAGCCCTTGATCTGGTACTCCTTCAGTGTACCTCCAACCAGGATGCTGGCCTGCTGGGTAACCTCTTCGCGGATGCGATGCGCAACAGCGTAGTAGTCAATCTTCTTACCGCTGTCCTCTTCGTCAATGTCGCTCTCTTCCTCGACAAAGGTGCCTGCATCGGTACCATAGGTCTCGGCGGCTTGGCGCTGTTGGGCCTTGACTGACGACGCAAGCTGGTGCAAGAAGCCATCGGTCTGCTTGAGCAGATGCGTGATACGAGTATCCTTGGCTTGGTCGAGCAGCTTGAGATAGGCTTCCTCATCGTTAGCTTTGAGAGCCTGCAGACGCTGCTTAGCTGTCCTCTCAATGCGCTTCTGCTCTTCCTTCTCAATGTTGAAATGGTGTGAATACATGAGCCTGCTGAGCTTGTGCGACTTGTTCTTCTGGGCGGCCGCCGTCTCGGTGATCTCGGCGCGATGGTTGTAAATAGCCCGGAGGAAGTCGTTGTGCTTCTTCTTTTCGCGGTTTTCGCGAGCATCACGCTGCTGCTTCTCGAGCTTCTCGGTAATGCGAGCCTCGCGGACATTCTGCTTCTTCATACGACGGTAGTTTGTCCGGTTGGTCGTCATGGCCAGGTTATCGTAGTGCATCATCTGGCGGGCAATTTTCTCGCGGAGAGCCCGCTGCTTGGCGTACAAGGCCAAGCTCTTCATTTCAATGACGGCCTTGACCTTTACGGAATCGTCAACCTCGACATTCTCCTTGGTAGTGTCCCAGTGGGCAATGTTCGCAGGCAGGTTTTTCAATTCCGAGTATCGTTGGCTCATGCGATTGAAGACGACGACTTCTCTCTCATACCGCAGGTGGTCGAAATCGATGCCTGTCGGGAAGACACCTGGAATAAACCATCGGTTCTTGCGCTGCGCATGATCAAAATACTTGATGGAGGATCGAATCATGCTGGTGCCATATGGCGATTTCACAGTCTTGTAGGTATGTGGCTTGGGAAGTAAGAGCGACTCGTCTTGAGCAGAAGGCTCGACGCCATTCGGCGTAGGCTTGGCAGCATCCGAGCCAGGTTGGGGAGTCTTTGCTGAGGCCGAAGTGGGAATCGAGGACGAGGTGCCAGCTTGGCGTAGTTGACGCTGCTGGAAAATGGCTTGCTGGAGCTGCAGAGAGATGCCGGCGTTCTTGCCAAGAAGCTTGAATGCATGGATCTGTTGCCTGAGCAAGCCCAGCTGCTTTTGGGTGAAGTGGCTCGATGATGAACCGGAGCTTGATGGCGGGGGGATGCTCGGGGCAGCGCCGGTGGGTGCATTCAAAGTGGGCGCCGCAGTCGTCGCTCCCACGGCGTTTAGCGCAGCCTGCGTCGTTTGCGGCCCGTTCTGCTGCGGGCGACCCGGGTGAACACCATTGAGAGTGCCATTGGCAGCATTGGCAGCGGCGTTTTGGGCGTTTTGAGCATTCTGTTGCATCTGCTGCTGAGCCTGGATGTACTGCTGCTGGGTTCGTCGCATGTTGTGTTGCTGCTGAAAGTTGAGCAGGAACTGTGAAGCTTTCACATACTCGGGGTCGGATGGTGGGATGCCCTGTTCTTTCATTTGCTTGAGTTTCTATCCGAAAAAATGTTAGCATTTGCGTCTGGGAAAAACACACGGCAACCAACGCGAGATGAAGAGATGAAAACAAGTACAACAAAGTCAAAAAAAAATCAATAACACGCGCGTAGCTGCATACCTTGAAGACCTCTTCGGCCTGTTGCTTGGTCGCCCCGGCAGGCATTGGCGCGCCCGGGAGCTGGACAGCGGGCGGAATCTGTACTGATGCCATGGTGGTGTGTTGTGATGGAGTTGGGCCAAGAGCCGTTTAACCTGTCGACACCCCAATATGTATCTCGATGGTAATCCACCTATAAACAGTGCATAGCGAGGAGCGAGTGTGTGAAAGTCGTGCCCGGCGTGTGCGAGGCTGGCGTGGCTGTTGTTGCGACTCGGTGCTGGGCGTCGAAGCAGAATCAAGGATACCGGGGTGGAAAAAAGTGGCAGGCGGCGCGTCCAACCGGGCAAAAGAAAAGGTCACGAAGAAGGAAAAAAAGACAATGCGCGGCGAGTGGTGTCGTAGGGACAAAGTCACCGGCTTGGTGAGACTGCGAGTTGGGCAAAGGACAAGGTGGAAAAGCGTCCACGGTCAAGATCCGGGCCGTGGAGGTTGCGGCAACGACAGCCTTGCGACGCTCTTAGACGCGGACGTGGGGGAGTCTCGAGGCGAGAAGTTCAACCCCAAGCCAAGGGGGCTCGGAAGCGGATGCGAAGAGAAAAAAAAAATCCTGCCCAGGGGGAGGTGCGGCGCGTCGGATCGGGTGCCGCAGGCGTGAGCGGCGTGCAAAATCGCGTGAAACACGAGGTTTGCGACGATTGGAGATGGACGCCGATGGTTTGCGAGGGGACCTGGCGATTTTTGGGATGCGCGCGCTGGCTGATGATGGAGTGGTGAAGACACAACTGACAAGATTCGGCGTGATGGCTGGTGCGGTTCTGGCGCGGCTGACCACAGTACATTTGAGCACGATGCCTGCGCACGCCTCAGGCTGGGGCTTGGTTGGCTGGGGGGGCAAAGCCGGAAGAGATTTCGCATTAGGAAAAGAGGGTCACGTGATGCCAGGAACAATGCATATAAAGAGAGAGAGCAGCGAGACCACTACATGATGCATACTAGGTAATGGCTGCTGGATGAGTACAGTACTCTTTAGGTACTAGATTTAACAATGAATAAAAGATGGATACTCTAGGTATTATAGATGGGCAGCGATTCAAAAGACGGCTGCTGCTGCTGCATGTAGATATAGTAGATGGAGATGAACCTTTGATACCTAGGTATAGCAGGTAGGTAGGTAGGTATACGTTACGCTTACAACAACAACACACACAGAAGCCGTCTGTCTACCGCTTCGCACGCTTCCTGTCTGGGCCCTCTTCGTCGTCGTCGCTCAGCTCGGCATACTGCGTCTCCGGCTGCGTCTTGTTCCACGCCTTGGTGAACATGGGGTCGCTCTGGGCCTTGTCAGCATACTTCAGCAACGCTTCACGGGGATCCTCGTGCAGCATCTTGGCCAGAGGAATGTTCTCCGCAATGTGCCGTTCGTCCGGCTGGCTCTTTTGAAACGGCGTTTGCAGTGGCACCTCAGGCCGTCGGGGGTCCTTAGACTTGCCAGTACCCGTGACTCCAGCCTTGCGCGAGCCCTGCATGGCCCCGGGCGTGACAATGGAGTCGCCCGAGATGCCGACGTTCTGGTCCATTGTAAACTCGGGATTGTCGTCAATGTGACGTTTCTTGGGCGCTCGCGACATGACCTCTACAGCACCGCGGCTGGACATGGACGGGTTGTACAAGACGTGCGTCTCGGCGTTCGCTGAGCCTGTGACAATCTGGTTAATCTTGGGGTGCCAATCGACAGCAATCAAGGCTGATCCTGGCGTGATCGGAGTGACATGTTCTGGCTGCAGATTGCCAGGGTTGAGGATGTGGAGATGGCCCGTGGCCGAGCCGGTGATGATGCTGGTGGAGTTTGGTGAGTATCGAATATTGCTCGTGGGGTAAATGTCAGACGTGGACAAGTGCGACACCGTGACAAGAGGCTTGTCAAATTTTCGCGTGTCCCAAAGCTTAATGAGATCGTCACCGCCTCTCGTAACAACCATGCGGCCGTCAGAGGAAATGTCAATGCCGCTCGTCCACGTCTGGGGCCTGTGTGCCTCTCTGATCTCGCCAGCAGGCCGGGTAAATGGCCCGTTGCCGCCATACATGACCAGCGATCCGTCCAGAGCGGCGCCGATTAGCACGTTGCTTCCCTGGGCAGAGGCCTTCCACGCGACAGCAGTCATTTTGGTCCGGCCAGCTGAGCCCGCGGCCTTTGACTTGAAGACTATGACATCTTTTTGTGAACGCTTGTTGTTGACGTCCCATATTCGTAGGGTGCTGTCAGTCCCTGCCGTGACACAGAGATTCTTGTCGGTAGGATGCCAAGTGCCGGTAGTGATTTCAGAGATGTGTCCCTTGGTGTTGTGCATATCCCGAAGATACATATCACCCTTGACAAATTCTGTCAAAATATCCCCGTCTCGCGATATGATCCTTGCCTGTGGGTGGGCACATACGCAAAGCAATGCGCCGCCCGCCAACGGGTTGAATTCAACAAGGTGAACCGGGTGGGCCTCGGCACTGGCAGCTGTTCTCTTAGATACAAAGGGGTCGATACTGCGGAATGCGCGAAGCGTTGTCGGCGTCATTGACGCGAAATCGTGGAGCTTGACGGTACAGTCTAGAGAAGCAGAGGCTAATCTGCCACCTGCAGGGTCTAGAGACACGGTGGTGACGGCGCGTTCATGAGTTTTGAGAACAAGCTCATGCGATACTGGGAATTCGTCTTCGTCGTCGGATTCATCTGAATCGTCGCTATCGTCATCGTCGTCGCTTGAGCCACCCTGATTCTTGGATTGCCGTGCCTCTTTCCCATGTCCATCTGTGCCACTTGTTGCCAAAGTCGTGTCCACTTTCCTGCGACTTCGTTCGATTTGGGCCGCGATATCCGCCTCTTTTGACTTCTTTCCAAACGACGTGGGAAGAAACGCCCTCATGGGATCATCCTCAGCCAGCTCCGGGGCCTCGATTTCGTACTCGTCGTCGCTAGCCATGCTGAAAACTCGAAATGTCAAGATGTGAGAGGGCAGCGAAGCCACCTGCGACTGAAGAAGGCAATCTGGGAGGAGAAAGGGGAAGAAAAGAGACGCGAATTCAGAGTGGCAAGTGGAACAGAGCAGTGCAGCAGTGACCTAAGGATGTCCAATGGCTTTAAATGTGTTGCGTCGAGGTAGGTATTTGGTTCTCTGACTGGGCTGACTCAGCCAAAGTCGCCATGTGAAAGAAAAGTCCAATTCAAAGGTATTGTGCAGCAAATACTCCCAAGGTAATGGCTCTGAGGCTGTTACTGTTTTGCTGGAATTAATTCCACATTGAAATTATGTTGTATGCCAATTAGACACTACTATTGAGCCATACTTTGATCATTTCTTCGGCCCATTTGGTGAGCTATAGGTTAGCACCCTGGGGCGTTGAAGCAAATCGCAGTACGTCATTGGCTCCACACCGAAGAGAAGGCTTCACCGAAATCCGATCTCTGGCGCGTGCCTGCGCGATCGCTTTTTCAATCTCCCTCCATCCGACCTCCAGGAACAACACAATGCCGCCGGAGCGCAGTATCGACGAAGACGAAGAATACGAATCCTCTCAGGATTCCGACTTTGCGCCGGACGATGCGCCCGAAGCAGCGTCTGGCTCCTCAGACTCTGAAGAAGAAACAGATGGAGCCTCTGGAAAGCGTCGGCGGCCGGCGAAGGACGTGAAGCCCGACGGAGAAGAAAATTATGATAATTCAGGCGACGAAGCGATAATTGAAAAGGGTCGGAAACGACAGAAAAGAGCCAAGGCCAAGGGCGAATCCATAGGTGACGAAGGCGGCGAGGGCGGCTTAATCAAGACAAGGAGACAACGTGCCGCAGAGTATGTTCCAACCACACTACGAGTACGATTTCATATACTGGACATGACTAAGAGCCCAATAGAAAAGAAGAGCGTCAGTATGCTGCGAACAGAGGGCCTGTGACGGTCAATGTCGATGCTATTTGGGCAGAGATGTTGGCGGGAGGCACCCCGGCCGCCGGACAGCAGAACAACGAACAAGGCAAGCTGGCCAACGGGAATGAAGCTGCAGCCACAAACGAGGAGCCCGATGTAAAAGATGATGAAAATGCCATGGTTCGCATTAAACGCACATACAACTTTGCCGGTCGAGTCCACACCGAAGAGAAGCTCGTGGCCCGCGACTCGGCCGAAGCCAAGCTCTACCTCGCCTCGCAAGGCGAAGATGCGTTGGCGGATTCACTGCCAATCAAAAGACTGACCAAGAAGGCGTTCCGATCGGCTTTTGAGCCCGTGGCAGAGGGAATGACCAACCGCTCCGATCTAAACCTTGGGCTAGCCGCCAGGATGAAGGCGGCCAACGAAGCACAAGCAAAGAAGCTCAACACGGTGGAGAAGAGTCGCATGGACTGGGCCGGGTTCGTGGACAAGGAGGGCATCAAGGACGAGCTGGCGCTGGCTGGCAAGTCCAAGGACTCGTATGCCTCGCGGCAAGACTTTTGGCACGGAGCGAGGCCATGCGGGAGGGCGAAGCAAGAAAGGCGAGGGTGACGGGGCGAGTGTAGGCTGGCTAGAGGGATTGGCGTTTGGAATGATACCACGGCTTGGGTTTGGGTTATGCATAGAATGGCGATTCGCGTATTTACATGTTGAGATAGAAATGGCATACGCATCATGGTGGGTTTATTACTGCCAGTCTAGCCTGGGCAACCTCTTTAGATATTTGTCCTAGGCCTATCCATTACAGCAATGTTTTGTTGAACTGAATTATGTTCAGATTTTGGTACTAGGGGTTGTTCAAGCGCTACCGTAATATCCTACATATTGGTTAATATCCTCCTCTCCAAGCATCAGCAAATCAGGCTTAGGTCGAGTCGTATAACGGTTAGTACAGTCGCTTCACATCTTCGAAAGAAAATGCGGAGCGCGCGACAGACCCGGGTTCGACTCCCGGCTCGACTATCGCGATTGTTTTTTGCAGTTTTTTTTGGTTGAATTGTTGGCGACTTGATGCTATTGCGGCTGAATGGATACTGACTGACTAGCTTTTGTTTTTGCATGCATTGCTACGTTGTTGTTACGTTGGGATGTACATGACCCCTCATGATAGGGTAGGCAGGTTAATAGGTCAAGTTTCTTTTAATATTGTCACTGCCAGCACGAAGAATATAATGACAACTTGTTCTGTTGTCCTTCAGAGACTCGTGTCAGTACATCAAGTCATCTGCCAAAAGATCTCGCTTCACAACTTCCATCTCAGCTCTGCCGAGGATTGTGATACTTGAAGGTTGATACACTCAAAGTTTGCCTCGTTAGTCACCCACTTCCGATTGTAGTTCTAGAAACGCACCACTGTTGACACAACATCGGCCTGCCCGCTGCAAACACCGCATCTAGGTAACGAGACACAGCTGTCGTTCACGAATCACGACTTAATTGCCAACTTTGTGCTGCTTGTTTGGCCTAGTTTGCCCCGTATGCAACACGGCTAGTCCTACGCAACTATCGCTAACAAACTACCTATTAATAACACACGAGTCGAGCATCTAATCTTCATATCCTTCAACATAACTAGGGATTTGATGAGGATATGCTATATTATAATTTGCAAGAAATTGCAGCCGGTTGTTTCGACTCACAAGAGCATCAGCATTACTGCCTGCGTAAATACCGTATCCCAAATTCAATGCCAAGTGCTATATATGTGCCTAGAAGTATGAATTGTGCCACTCAGCATCTCCTTCCCGAACATCACCAGACACAAGATGGTCATTCCTTTCCATCTACACAGCGTAACCTCCCCTTGCAGATACCCGAGTGCTCGGTCGATGGAGTAGAAAAAGGCCGGCAAGGGACGCAAACCCGAGTCCCAGCCATGACATCTTCCCATCTCCCTACAACCACCACAAACATCATCACCATCGCATCATACCTATCTTGATATCTCATAGCACCTATTGCCACAAGGCTCAACACAATGTCCTGCATATCAACAACCGTCCTCCTCCTTCTCACCATCCTCGCCTCACCCATCCTTGCCCGCCCTCCAGACATCACGTTCCTCTGCAACGAAACGCCCGAAATCTGCACCAACATGTGCTGGGCCGTCCGCTGCGCCCAGCCCTCGTTCCCCCAGACATTCTCCCTCGGCCTCAACCCCTACGGATACGGCTCCTCCAACAAAACGTCGCTCTCCGCCAGCTGCCGCGCCAACGACCTGTGCGGCACCCAAGGCTTCAACAAGACTGGCCATCGCGGCCTTCCGTACTGCGCCTGCAACGCGTACCCTCTGTCCGTCACCTTTGAAGACGCTGCGTTTCCTCCGCTTCCTCAGCCTCACCGGGTCTCGAGGTGTGTGCCCGAGGAGGAGCAGTGCTTACAGCGCACCCAGCTGGAGCTCTTTGCGAAGCGGCTGCGGCAGCGGAGTGATCAGCAAGGCATGCGTCAGCTCTCCATCAACTTTGGCAACCCAGGCGGCATCAAGTACTGCAACAACGATCCCTGTGTCAACGACGGATTCGAGGTCCAGGATGGCCGCGTCAGGAGAAGGAGTCGGCGCTCCGAGGCGCCCATGTTTACCTACTACAAGACAAAGTCTGGCATCATCATCGCCTCGCTTGAAGACATGGACTTGCCGTCGCCGATTATACGCCGCGTGGGCAGCGGTGAACCGGTTCCTCCTAGCTTCAGGACTTGGTTTGAACAGGCTCACGAGGAGACGGTGCACATGATGGAGGATACCATCGTCCAGCGACTGTCGGACCAATCATTGGGTGTCTATGATGGTTGAGCAGACTGTAGGCTAGTCAGTGTTGCATCGCATTTAGGGGCAAAGGGTTCGGAATAGGGGCAATGGGAAAGAAAATCATGATTCCTATGTTGCATGCTAAATTCGTGGCGACTTAAAAACATCAATGCTTCCAATATCAATGACCATCCCGGGGTATCTCAACTTTCCTAGCAATTGTTCAAAACGCCCATATCCATAAGCAATGCTTTCAAGCCAAATGTCCGTCTTCCTTGTCCATGCCGCCAGGTGACAGCTACTTGACATGTACCTCCAACGTGTCCATGTCGTCGATACCGGCATCCTCCATAGTTTGATGCTCCTCCAGCCTCTCGCCATCAAACCAAATGCCCACATCCTTGTCTGATCCAATACTTCTCTGGGTCCGGAATCCAATTATGAGCGTCTCGACTGTAGTTTCTTGCAGCACACCCAGCTTGACCACCTCCATGTCTTTGGCGACGAGCTTGACACGCAGTTTAGTCCGCTTGTCCGCTTGCTCCTGTGTTGGCTCTTCCTCTGATAACTCGCCAGCTTCTCTCTTGATACGCATCTCCTCCTCAAGCTCCCACTGGCGGAAGCCTTCCGCTGTCCATGCTTCCAAAACCACCTTTGTACGCCCGTCTTGCAGGCCTCCTTTGCTGTATTCGTCGGCGATGATTTTGCCGTCGCCTTGAGGCCTGATTCCCAGTCCAAGCAGGGAAGAATAATTGTACACCTTCTTCCTCTGCCAGGTCAGGATAATGTCATCGTCTGAGTTGATTGGTAGCTGTACGCCCTTCCTACGTTGAAGCGCAATCCAACTATCCCGTATCAAACGAAGCTGTCTGTTAAACTGGTACTTTATATGGGCGACTTTGGTGTTGGGAATATTGGATCTGACCATGATGTCGGCTGCCGCGTCCTTCTTTGCGGTTCTCTCGGAATCCATTTGCATGGTATCCTTGTCGCGGGCGCGCTGCTCTTCGGCCTTGCGAACGTACTCGCTGAATTCATCGTCATCTTCTTCCACCTCTGCTGTCGTCTGAGTATCCGGAACAACATCAAGAGGCTGTGCGCCGATGATACCCGAGCCAACGAACTCGACGCTATCGTCCCGTTGGTACGAGGTATCAGGCGCAGTGGTACCGACGTTCTCGCGGCCGGAGTCGAAGCCATCCTTAGAGGCAGATTCAGAGTCGGAGTCAGATTCGGAATCAATTGAGACCAGCGGCGCACCACTCGGCGTCACAGATTCTTTCCTAGGGCGTTTGCTCGGTGTGTGTATCTTGGAATTTGACCGTATTGACCGTTGCGATGGGGAATCGTTAACGGGATCATCCAAAGATTCTGCGACTGACCGGCGTCGTTTAGCCGACCTCGAGCCTTGGCCAGAGTTGGGTCTCGAGTGCTTCGAAGGTGGAGGAGTAGCAAGCTCTCTGCTGTTGCAACGTTAGCATGGCCAAGGATATGGCTTGAAACCCAGTGGCAGCAAGGCCTACCTGAAGCCGTCCCCATCCAGCGGCAAGGACTCGTCTACAGGAGTCACCTGAGCCTCCTCGATCGCACCCGAGTGCTCGTCGGGAGCGTGTGAAGCCTCTTCCTTGTCGGACTCCAAGAGCTGCTTGTCTGCAATATCCGAGAGGCGCCGCTCTTCCTCCGCCTGCTTCTGCTTCCGCTTGTTAAACTTCCTCTCTCTGTCCGCGGCCACGATGGGTGCCATTTCCCTGGATTGTCGAAACAGATCCAGATCATCGTCGCCATTGCCGTCGCTTCGTTTGCTCTCCTCTACGGAGACGGTGGGTTGTGATGGTGGCGCCACATTGCGCAAAGCCGTCGGCTTAAATGGAAGCTTCTTCTTCCTGACCGGGGCGGTGACTTCATCACTCATGGTGGGGAGTTGGTGAAGGTCAACTCAAGCTTGAGATGAAAGAAATGAAAAGATTGGCAACGAACTGAAGCCGGCAAAAATAAATCGCCGAAACGGCGCAAGATGATGGTTTGGGGGGGGGGAGCTAGCTCTGGAGCTCCTCTGACGATATACGGATATTCCGCCCTATAAATAGTGTTGTTGCGACAGTGTGATGCGCGCAAGAGAGGAACGTGTTTACAGCGCTCGATTGAGGTTTCGGGGCTTTGTTAGGGGAAATCACCGGCGCGTGCACCGCTAACTGGCCCCGCCGTATAGCGCATTCAGCGTGCTAGAATGGTACCTGCAAGCCGCTACTCAGCGTCACAGTGCGAGCCGTGCCACACTTGAGCTTTCAGCCACGATCTGAAGACAGGGGACCTTGAGTGTACGCTCAATCTCTTATCGAGCTCGCCTCTAAACTTTCCCACGACAAAAGCTATTGCCAGCAGCCCTCAACCACAGCAACCATGGAGAACAACGGCATCTCACAAGCTGAGGGCAAGGACCCTTCCAGCTTCCTCAGCGACATCATCGGCAACTCTGTCGTCGTCAAGCTCAACTCGGGCGTCGTCTACAAGGGTGAGTTTGGGCGCAATCAGGCAGATTGGCTCACTCCCAATCTCAAACGAATAGGTGCCCGTGGTCTGACTCTTGGGGGGGATTATGGCGTATAGGAGAACTGCAGTCCGTGGATGGATACATGAACATTGCGCTGGAGAAGACGGCGGAATACGTCAACGGCGTCAAGCGGAGGGAGTATGGAGATACCTTTGTGCGAGGCAACAACGGTGAGTGATGCGTCTTTGATCTTGATGGTGAAGCCCATTGAATGAGGCGAGCTAACCTTGAGTCAGTCATGTATATCTCGGCAGACTCATAATGATGAGGAGGATATTTTCAATACATCCACAGCTACTTAATGCCCATGCACCCCTTTGTTAAATGAATATGATGTACGATGTTTCTACGGATACAAAGAGATATCCTGCTCACAGCTTCTTGCTCCATGCCACCAGAGTCCTTCCGTGCACGGCCACCTCGCCCTTTTCATTGATCTCGCCATTGTTCTCATTCACCTCGTCATCAAACAGGGCCTTGAACGCGGCCTTGTCCTCGCCCTCCAAGGTGAAGACATGGCTCAGCGTGTTGATCCGGTCCCACACCGCGCTCTTTTCCAGCCATACCGTCCACGACAGCTTCTCCTCCCCAATCGGCGTCGAGAACAAGGGCTTTGCAAACTTGGCCTGGCGGTCAAACACCTGCGGCCACTCATTGTTGCGGAACCTCGGCGGGCCAAAGTCGGGCAGCGTGAAGATGCGGGCGTTGAGTACGTCTTCCCACTTGCTGCCCGCCGGCCACGATCTCGGCTTGTTATCTGTGCAGGTGTTCATTTCGTCAGCCCCCCCCCCTTCCTTCAAGAGAAAACCACGTAGTAAGCGTGAAGCAAAATGTCCTTACAGTCTTCCACGTTCCAGATCAAAGCCAATGTGCCTCCCGGCTTCAGAACTCGATGGATCTCTGCCAGCGCAACCTCGGTCGCAAACCTGTTGTTGCATTCACGGCCAGTCAGTCTCATTCCATCTCCTCTCATTGCTCTCTCTCACAACGTACCAGTGAAACGCCTGGCCGACCACAATCCCATCTGCCCATCCATCTTCCAACATCCATCTTCTCCGCAGTCCCCTCCTTCACCTCGACTCCCCTCAGCTTCTTCTCGGCCAACGTCTCCCTCATCGACGCCGTCGGCTCCACCGCCAGGATCTCATATTCCTCTGGCCGCGCCGACAACAGCTCGGTGAACTTGCCCGTGCCAGCTGCCAAGTCGATGATCCTAGCCTTGGACTGGCCCGCCACGCCAAGATGGGCCAAGAGGCTCTGGACTGCCTCGGATGGGTACGACGGTCGGTGCGTGTCGTAGGCCTTGGCGTCTTTGAAGCCGACCGATGAGGCCTGGAGATACTCGGCAGACGCCATGTTTCAGGATGGCGATTGGTGTTTACAGAATCTGTCGAGTGTGGGAATGTGACATTTGATTCTTTACGGGCTCCCTAGCTAGCTATATAGACGAGCATCTCGACATTTCCAAGGCTTATAGCCTCATACTTGTAGCCCACCTGGTGCGGAGGTCCGACAACAAACCCGTACTTATTCCCGAGCCGATGAACCGGCCCCAAGTGGCCAAGTGCCGACTCTCGATGATCCCAACGACGGATTACGTCTTTACCCTTGTACTGTATAGACTGCAACGAGAGAAATCATGGTCAAACTTGTAGCTATGACATTTTCTTTTCTATTTTGTCTTTTTTTTTTGTTTGATAGCTCAACTATTTGCAAATGACCTGCATGGCAAAAATCCTCTAGTCATCATCCTTGTTCTTGTTCCACATAAACTCATAAACGGCGTCCAAAACATTAAGTCATTATAAACACACGAAAATCATGGCCCAGCCAAGAATCTCTACCGTCTATCAATTTCGTACTTGCGTATAAAAGGCTGCTTTCTTCTGCAGCCTAGAGGGGCCTGGTCTTGCTCGTCGGCCCGCTGCTTCTGAGCTGTCTGCATCAGAGCTACTGTATCCATGGTCCCAAGCTGCGGGCGGAGGGGCATCGTATAATTCGTTTGTTCCGGTTCTGGATAGATCAGAGTAGTACTCTGTAGCTCCGCCGAGCATTGGCTTCGAGCTGGCGTAGGAGCTTCTCGAGTGGGGAATCACAATCTCGCCGCCCATGGAAGACGAGGCCATGCTGCTCCGGTTGGCCGAAGAGTTGCGAGAAGCCATTTGACGAGCAATGCTTTTGCGTTGGGCTTCAATCGACACTTTGGGGGTATCCGTATCCACTGGCTGCCGGTGTCGTGACCGTCGTGCATCGTTTGAATCGGCATATTTGTTTCGTGGAGGCGTCGAGGTGCTCGAGGTGGGCGTAGTTTCGCGTGACGAGGACGGCAGGGCAGTCTCCGTGACATCCACTGGCGTATAGTGCGCCTTTCCCTTTCCCTTTCCCTTTCCCTTTCCCTTTTTCGTTGGCTTTCCTCTTACATCGGTCGAGTCGCCAATCAGAGTGGGAGAGCCGGTGACGTGGCTGGCATCAGGCGTGTTAGGCCTTGATATCCAGATGCCCTCGACCTGGATACCCTTTTGTATTGCGCGCACCCCAAAGGGGATGTCGTTGATGCCGCGTGCGTTGATACCGCAGTACCGCACCTCTGCCAATCGCACTCGCCGTTCTTCGTCTATCAATTCGAGCCTCGCGATTTTGCGGTTGGTCCACCAGAGTCTTACAAGCCCAAAGGCAAAGACTAACACTATGCAGCATGCCAAAACCTGCACAAAGGTCAGGTAAGCCAAGAGATGCAGGAGGATTGGCTTGGAAGGGCGACTTACAAATGTCATTTCCTCCCATAACTGCCACCCAATGAAGAAAGCACCCATATCGACAGAGGCTCCTGGAGTTCTTGGCCGCCAGCACCGGTTTGCAGCAGTGGACGAGTTGGAAGAAGCAAGGATCTGGAATCCGCAGACTCCTTTCTGTTGTTAAGTATTTTCCGAGTCCCAAAACAACACCCGTCCCAGCAAGAAAGTAAGAAGAGAGAGAGAGAGAAAAAAAAAACAAATAGAAGTACGAGTAGAAGAAGCGAAAGTGTGCAAAGGTCCGAGGGTGGCTCGAGTGTAATCCACGTGGCGGTGGTGAGACCAAAGAGCTTTTGCCAGAGGAGGAGCGACACACAGCGGACCTGGAAAGAAAAAACGAAGGACGAGTTTGCGCGGGAAAAGGGGATCAGCGAGTGACACTTTGCGTGCTTTGTATGTATGTACTGTACGGCACACGCAGTAGCGGCGTCGAAACATATAAGAAGGCGGAAAAAGATGATCGGGATGCCGTGTTTTCTCGTGTGTCCGGCACCCTTTCGGCGCCCCAGCCAGTCAGACGGGCATGTGCGCGGCGGTACAGGATGAGGAAGCCGGGATCTGGTATTATGTAGTATTTCCTGTGGGTAACAAGATGCAAGGGATAGACAAAGATTGGATGGCTTCACAACAAGATGGACTACTCGGACGGGCCTTGACTCGACACGGGAGGTGACTGTGGTTGGACGCAAGGCTTGGCCCGCAGCCATGCAGCTTATGCCGCCTGCGACCTCGTAATGTGTGCCGCTTGTTGGCCGGTTGTTGTTTGCATCTAAAAAAAGGAAAAGGCAAGACAAGACAATTAAGAAGAGGGGGGACAGCGCCGATCGGACGGACGAACAAGGGTGGGAGTGCATTCAGCTGGGACATCCCTGGGGATTCTGATGCGGAGAGGCTTGTGTGGCCTGCGGTGAATCGAAACGACTTTGCCTCACCGGTTTTGTGGTCCCGTTGCAGAGGGGGGCTGAGAAGAGAGAGAGAGAGAGAGACGTGCATGTTGTGAGGAAAAGGGGGCATGGTCACACAAGACAAGAGATTTTACATTGGCATTGGTGATGTGGCTGCATAACCTCGAGTTGTATTGGCCAACGGCTCGGGTTGACATCTGCAAGCCTCAGGCGATGATGAGATCTTTTTCTTGTTTGGGACTGGTAAGGACCCAGCGACAATGTCAGAATGTCTCGGAGGTGAAAGTGTGTCCGTTTGTGCAGAGTCGAGGACAAAAGCACACAAGTAGGTAAGCATACATACTGGCAATTGTGTGTATCGTGACGATTTATATGGATGTAATAGGCAGTATATAGAACTGAATGAATAGGGTAATGGTTCATGTAGTTGACTGCATGTCCTAATTGGGCGGATGGCTTGGATTCACGCTGCGTGGCGTGAGGCAGCTTAACCAAGTTGACGTCTAGCGGCATCTGACACTTGTTTACTACCCAGTCGTAGGAAGTTGTCTTGCAAGCTTTTCTGTTCAATTTACGTGGTATCAATCTCAGACAATCCCCAAGCAGCGAATGGACAGCATCTTCCTGGCCGACGCCATAGCCACTGCTTACACAGCATGTAATGGAGGAAAACGCCAGCCTCTTGCCCCAAAAGACAAAAGAATCACTGTGCCGGCGTCATCAACTTTCCCAAAGTACGTGAGATGCGCCATGGACAATACCAACGGAATCAACTTGGCATCGTCCCTCGTTCCGGTGCGGGTGTATAGTTCGTCTCGAAGCAGCTCAGTCGCATCAGGCTTCCCACCAATACTTCTCTTGATGCTGACCCCATCGATAACCTCCCCTGGTATGCGGACCTCGGTCTCCAACCCATCGAGATGGAGTGCAGCCTCCTTGATGTCTCCATTGCCGTGAAAAATGGCCAAAATCCTGTAGCTGTCGGCGGATATCCCTCCGTAGACCAAGGTTTCGGTATGGATGATATTTGTCATGCACTTCAACGCGGAACCCGATGCTACGCTGGCAACGGTAAGTTTGTAGGTCGAAAGCCATCGTTTCTATTTTTTTTACGCCTTCAACGCAAGATGAAGCAACGCAAGGGATTTGATGTGGGCGGCGCTGCTGATAACATATCGTCCATCCACACTCGAGCTATTCCCAACGCCAGCCCGTAGATTGGGCAGCATTGTCATTGTGGCTGGTCAACAAATCCTCCCAGGCAGCCCTTCTGTGCTGAATTGATCAATGCGGTGCCCCGTTCGTGTCACCATTCATTGTTCACAGTCAGGCACCGACATCTGGTGGCGTTTGGCCCAGGCCATGCAAGCAACGTATGATGGCAGACCAAAGCGGCAGCGTCAGGCGGCGGGTTCCTATTGATCAGCCTATTCTGGATGGCGCCCATGCTTTTTCGGCATGGGCAATGAAAAAAAAAGGTTCACTGAAATAGGTTCCAAGGGAAGCAGTTTGCCACCGGAGATCTACAATCGCTTCGCTCTAGTGCTGTTTACAGTACATACAACCACAAGTGTGTGTGTGTGTGTCCTGCATTGCCATCTTTCAGAGGCTTTTCACTCGGGCATTCCCCCAAGAAGACGACGATCCCGGCTCAGCCATTGAAACAAGGTCTCCAACAAACCCTTGCGCAGCTCGGCCCCGGATTTTCAGTAACAAGCATGGCAGAGCGGGGAAGAGCCCGTCACAATCACCTTTGCAGATGTGACAAAAGTGATGAAGGTTTCTGGGAACCAGTTGACAAGCTCTGTGTTGGAGGGGGGCGATTTCTTGATGATGAACTGGGATAAGGGCACCTACTAGTACATAGTTCATGTGGCAGTATTTTTTTTTTTAGTTACTGCAAGGTGAGGTAATAATGAAAAAGAAAACCTGCCCAAGTTGGACGTGTTGGCGTTGGTTCAAAGGTGGGAAGGATTGTCCGAATGCCGCGGCTCATGTGCCGGGCTAGCATCAACTACCTGTGTATACCCAATAGAATACACGAACAAACACGCACAATCGGTAACTAATACGACATGCCGCACTGTCATGGATCGTCATGGCCCTGCGGATAAAATGGCCTTTGCCGCTACTCGGATTCGGGAGAGTCGTTTCCGGGTAATTTTTCAGCAAGGCCGGGCGCGTGTCTTTTCCCTCGCCTTGGCTGGTGGCTCCACCATCCTTGGCTTGACAAATCGAGAAATGCCTACGGAGTGCTGGGACGGCATTTTAGGCGCTCACTCTGCAAAAAAGCCGGTCCGATACGATGAGGGTAGAGTGACGCTGCATGAAGATACTACCTAGTACTGTACAGTACAGTACAGTGTCAGAATATTCAACCGAGCGGGCACCGGCTGGGATCAAAGTGCCAAGGGGGCAGGTGAATGAATTGATGAAGGACAGAAAGAAAGAAAGCCTTGGGCAGACAGAGAGGAGAGAGCCGAGGCCAAGCTGCGAGGCGGTGCAAGCGCACAGCCAAAGAGCCAAGCCAGAGAGCCCCAAGCCGTACAGGTGCAAAAGAGAGGCTGATCCAGCCGATACCTAGGTAGGTATCCGTAGAATACGCAGTACGAAGTACGCGGACTGCAGACGGTGTGGAATCCAATCCAATCCAATCCAATCCAGCGCATCTCACTGGTGCGCTCAGTGGGCAAAGTGGTCGGCAAGGCGCCGCCGAGAGGACGCGCAGATCTGATGTTTTGCTGGGCTGACCTTGTGATGGAATCATCCATCTCTCCACGCACTCTCTTGGAGTACATTGGGCCTACATATCATTGCCCTCCAGTGCTATACTCGTAACCCCCTAAGTATTTCACCCGTAGCAATACATACAGCACCGCCCTCTTTCGCCTCGTTCCATCAGACATTCCGCCCCAAAACTCCCCATCGGCGATTGTTAGACGCCGTTCCCGCTCCATCGACTGCACTCTGCAAGCACTAGCAAAAAAGTGATGCTACGCAAAAACTGCCATCGGCCCCATTTGCAGGCCCTGGATTCCCCCCCCATACGCCGGCCGCTGATCCGTTCTAGCCTGACATCTGACCATCATTCTTCAATTGCTGGTGGCTTTTAAAGCTCGAACCCCTTGTGCCCCCTTCCCTGCTTTTTTTTTTCGGCATGTACTCGTACCTTGGCTTTTTACTTTCCTCCACAGTCTAGACGAAGCCTTCCGCTTTTCGTACGTGTAGGTACATTACATGTATATTAAAAGACTCCGGTTCCCCCCCCCCCCATCAATTGCCTCTCTCTTCACCTCGCCAATCGATAGTTATCCCGCCGTCTGCGTATTTCTTGCCCGCATCTCTCACAACTCCGGCGTATCGTGTCGCGTCGTGTACCGCCGGGCTGTATCATATCGCATCGCCTTAATTACTAGTACTTACTTGATTCCCGCCAACTCTCATCGTTCGCCATGCCGATTCGAAACCCATTTGCCCGCCGCCCTGGCACTCTGGTCACAGTCGAGGACAATGTGTACACCGACCAAGAACGCACTTCTCCCGGCTTTGAGCGAGTCGACACCGTGGGATCCAAGGCGTCGTCGGCCCTCAGCATCCGCAGCGCCAGAAGTCAGGATACCGGCGAGTATAAGATGAGTGGTATGTCGTGGGTGAGCCGCCTTCCCTTGCATCCCTGCCCTGTAGACAGAACATGCCAGAGGCAGAGCGTCACACGACCGGCTGGCTAACCGCCCTTTCTGAATTGCAGTCGTCAATGACAGCGGCGTCTATCTCCCTGTAAGTCTGCACAGCCCCGTCGTTTTGCCTTGTGCACAAGTCGCTGATTGTCGATGCGAGCAGCCCTCGCCGTCGGAGGAGAAGAGCCAGTGGTCGCGCAGGTATCTCTCGTCGCGAGAATCGTCAGACAGCTCTGGCGATATGGAGCAATTTTCGATTTCTCGAGAATCGTTTGACTCGTACCGGCGCTCATTTGTATGTTGTCCATTCCCGTTGTTTCTGGCTTGCCTTGATTTTCTCGGGCACGGCGCCAACCCCGCCTCCGATGCGACTCGCCTGAACCGGAGACTAACAAGGGCCGTCACCTAGGACATCTCGGCACGATCCCCCATTGCTGCGTACGACGTTCCCGCTCGCCAGAGTCTCGACTCTGCTCGATTCGCTCGAATGCCTAGGTCGGCAATCAACCGTCACATGGAGCAACTGCCCACCGCCGAGGAGAACTTTGAAGACGTCGGACTCGAGGACCAGAAGCAGCCGCCCCGCAAACGAGGCTTCTTCTCCAAATTGACAGAGACCCAAGAAAAGGACTCCTCGGCCCAGACTGGAGTCTCGAGATTCCTCATGCCCGGTCGGAAGAGGGCTCAGAGTGGCCAAGGGGCCGAGTTGGCTGCCATGGACCAGCCGGCGCTGACCTCATCAGACTGAGGGATGCCTACCACGGGAAGCAACGACGACGACGACGACGACTCTGCAACTTGAAATAATTTATCGTACATACCTTTTTCAAAAGTGTATCAGGCGCCCATGTTTTTTTTTCTGGACTATGGATATGTTTTATTTCTGCAACGACTGGCGTTTGGGACGATGTAGACGGTGGACGCACATTGGCCGCCGCCACACACCTTGCAAGGACTATTGTATAATGGGGAGTTTGTATTTCGCATCCAACGATGCTCACCGGCACGCCCCCGATTCAACGGCTGGCAGACGCGGGGGGGTTATGAAGGCGAGGGAATATTCAAGCAAGGAAAAGCAAGACGACTTAATGATAATCACTCATGTCGGCGATCACATGCTTGGTCGCTAATACAGCACATGTTACGTTTGATATGTCCGTGCAATCGTCATCATGTCGACTTTTCTCATCTGATAGAGTTTGTTCGTTCTGAATAAGCCCTAGGGTTGTGATGCATTGAACGAGGCATAAAGTCTCTGGTCCTACCAACTAGGTACTAATCACGAGCGAATCAAGAAGACTCGGTGATGTAGAGGGCGTGATGGTGCAACCCCCCGCGTGGTTGAATTTCTAATCTCGTCTCTTTATTTCCCACCATGCTTGAATCATTTCCCCTTGCTGCTACCCGGTTTGCTTGGCTTTTTGAGCACCACTTGATGGCTACAACCACCGACTGCGAAAGCTGCAACTCCTCGGAGCAATTGCCTCTGCGCGGAAATCTGCGGCATGCTCATACTCGTACTTGTATATGAATGTGAATGCAAGAGCAGAGCATTGACGAGAGGGCGTGCTTGTCGGGTAATTACGCCTGAAGCGGGGTGGAGTATGCATATGAATATGACATGCAAACGCCCTGTGTTGACACATTTTTTTTTTTCAACAGGCAGCTTTTCCGCTGCAGAATTTTGGGTTTCTGCTAAGGCGATAAGAGAGAGATTGACGTGATCAAGGGACGAGCGGATAGACTCCGTAGTGGGTAAATTGAAACGCTTGAGTAATACAGCGACAACGGCGTAAAGGCGAGCGGGGCAAGAGAGTTGCGGATCAGGATATAAAGGCCAATGGACGGAGCTTGCTTCGGGTTGAGACGATGGGCATTGATGGTTTGGTTTAGGTTGATGTGGTTTGGCCTGATTTGATATCTCTCTGATTTGCATTGATTTGATTTTACAACATCCGGTATGTGATGGGCTTACCTTGGCTCTGAATACACCCCATCTATGCCAACCTCTACGGAGTCATGTAACTGACAAACTCACCCATACACAAGCACAAGCACAAGCACAAGCACAAGCACAAGCACAAGCGCAACCACACGACACACAGTCACAGTCACAGTCACAATGGGCAACGCCTCAGACGAATACGTGCCCGACATTGCGGCGCTGTCGCTCGCCTCCAGGGCGGTGCATGCCGACGCTCGCATCGACGGCCACCCGGCCATTGCGCCCGGCCTGCACACCAGCACCACCTTTCGGTATCCCAACGACCCCGAGAGGCTCAAGCCCATTGCAGAGGTCGATGTAAGTGGACGGTGAAGATGAAGATAGATAAAAACGCTGCTGATGCTGATGCTGACACGAAGGCCTGTGCAGACAACGCAGCCTCTCGACTTCCACATCTACTCGCGCCACACCAGCCCCAACATGGCTCGCTTCGAAGCCATCTTGACGTCCATCCTGGGCCAGCAGGCCATCACCTACGGATCCGGGCTGGCCTCGTTCCACGCCATGCTCACGCACATCAACCCCAAGCGCGTTGCCATTGGCGACGGCTACCACGGCTGCCACGGCATCCTCAACATCTTTGAGCGCCTCAACGGCCTCCAGACGCTGCCGCTGGACTGCGACCTCTCGGAGCTGGGGCCCGGCGACATCATCCACGTCGAGACGCCCCTCAACCCCACGGGCGAGGCGCGCAACCTCCAATACTACGCCGACAGGGCGCACAGCGTCGGGGCGTATCTGACTGTCGATGCCACGTTTGCGCCGCCGCCGCTGCTGGACCCGTTCGCCTGGGGCGCGGACATTGTCATGCACAGCGGCACAAAGTACATTGGAGGACACTCGGACATGCTGTGCGGCGTCCTGGCCGTCAACCCCAAGCACGAGACGTGGGTGAGCGACCTGCTCGCCGACCGGCTGCTGCTGGGCTCCGTGATTGGCAGTCTGGAGGGCTGGCTGGGCATGCGCTCGCTGCGGACGCTGGAGCTGCGCGTCAACCGCCAGAGCGCCACGGCCACGGCGCTGGTGTCGTGGCTGGCGAGCCAGGCAAGGGACGACGCGACGGCCGCCGGCAAGACGATTGAGAGGATCCAGCACGCCAGCCTGCAGCCCGAGGCCGCCCAGGAGGGCAGCTGGCTGCGGCAGCAGATGCCCAACGGCTTCGGGCCCGTCTTCGCCGTCACGCTCAAGAACAAGGAGCTGGCCAAGCGGCTGCCCGGGAAGCTGGGGCTGTTCCAGCACGCGACGAGCCTGGGCGGCGTCGAGAGTCTGGTCGAGTGGCGGGCCATGACGGACAGGACGGTGGACCAGCGGCTGCTGAGGGTGAGCGTTGGGGTGGAGAGCCTGGAGGACCTGCAGGCGGATCTGCAGCAGGGACTGGAGGCGTTGCTCATGGAAGGGCTGGCTTGATATCAGATGGTGTGATGGCCATGGCAAAGAAAAAACAAGGCGAGGAGAGTAAGAAGGGAGATGGTGAACCCCCTGGCTGGGCACCAAAGCAGGTCAAGTCAGTGATGAGCTTTTGACGACGCTTGCCATTGGATACTCGTAAGAATGCACAAAAAGAATGAATTGGAATCTCTCAACTTGTGCAATTGCGTTTTATTAAAACATTGTACGGAGTAAACCCTGCATCTTTTCTCTGTAAGGAGGTTGGTTGTAGAGTGTTGAAGCGATTAGATACCTAGGTAGGGTACTGTACCATGGAGATCTAATGTCCAAGCGACTGGGCATCGAAAATCAATTACAGGGTCCCCCCCCCGGCCACCGCTATCCGATAACTCAACTTGCACGCCTCCTAGCCCCTGGCTAACCAGGCCGCGAAAGCCTCAATTACCCCAAAAACCCTTTCCCTTTCCCGCCACTAACGGCCGTCTCTTTTCGACCAAAGAGAAGAGAGAAAAAAGGCATCCCGCGCATCCAATTGCAGCCAAATTTTCAATTGTATTCATTGCAACGACGACTACGAGAACTTGCACCCGAGTAATAAAGGAAAAAAGGGACATATATCAAAACGAAAGAAAGAGAGAGAGAGAGAGAGCATGCCAGCAGCAGGCGGCATCCCCGTCTCGTCACGCCGCCTCTCCTAACGAGGACACAAGAATCGAAACCAACTTCTTCCTCCTCCTCCCGAAAGATCCTCCTCCTTCGAAACCGCTCTCTCCTCCCGGCCAATGCCGCGCCTCAACCTCTTCCGCCTGCCGACGACCCTCCGGCGCCGCGTCCGCCGCAACCGCCTGACGACGCAGATGCTGCTGCTGGCGCTGCTCGTGCTGCTGGCGCTGCCGCTCTACTCCGTCTACTGCGTCTACAAGCCGCCGCGCTTCCTCATCGGCTACCTGCGCGCCAAGTTCCCCGACGTGCTCTTCGACGGAGCCCACGGCGGACAAGGTGATTGCGCTGTCGCTCGACGACGCCCCCTCGGCGCACACGGACGACATCATGCAGGTGTTGCGAGAGAACGAGGCCCACGCCACCTTCTTCGTCATTGGCCAGCAGGTCGAGGGCCGCGAGGCGACGCTGCGCAAGCTGGTCGCGCAGGGCCACGAGCTGGGCAACCACGCCATGCGCGACGAGCCGTCCAGCCGGCTGAGCAACGACGAGCTCGAGAGCCAGGTCCACGAGGTCAAGGCGCTGCTGACGGCCGCGTACGAGGCCGAGGGCAAGATCCTGCCCAACAACTACTTCCGGCCCGGGTCCGGCTGGTTCAACCACCGCATGCGCGACTTGCTGGGCAACCGCGGCTTTCGCATCGTCCTGGGCAGCATATACCCTCACGACCCTCAGATTCCGTACCCTGCGACCAATGCCAGGCATATCCTGAGCATGGCACATCCCGGAGGCATCATCATCTGCCACGACCGGAGAGGCTGGACGGCTCCGATGCTGCGGATTGTGCTGCCGGAGCTGAAGCGGCAGGGATATAGAATCGTCACCATTACCGATCTTGTGACGTCGGTTGAGCCATTGGGAGGTCGATTCATGGTGATTTTTTTCCATGAAAGACGGATTGCCAATGGGAAACATATTCAGAAATACAACATGGAGGAGTCACTTTTTTTTCTTCGTTTTATACACATTGATTTGCTTTTGTTTTCTTCAGTTTGTCGTTTATTTCGTGGCATTGGCGTGGGTCCGCATACAGCACATTTACAAAGGGGAAAAACACGGAGGGGCAAAGGTCAGGGAATGAGAAGAGCATCGTTATACAAAGCCGCCCCGGCAGAAAGGGAGGGGAGTACTGGAGTTGGGGACTCACGGGAGCGTTGGAAAGCTATTCGCAGTAATATAAAGGAGGCGAAGAGGGAAACCAAAAAAGGGATATCAGAGGACTATTTCTAGTGATCCATCTTGGCGCAGGAGCTGCGCGAGTCTATAGCGAGGGGATTTGAGCCTGTTTTCCAGAGAGGTTAGCTTATACCGTGTACTACTACGAACGGCCGGTATCCGTTGCGGGTGCGTGGTGCTAGGTGATATCAAAGGTCTCACGGTTCTGGGAATTGGAAGATACGTACGAGAATTCCAGCACGCCAGTGATTATACGTCTGTACCCATTGACCAGCTCTTGTGCTATGCTGTGGATATTCTCATCGTGCACGTACTGACTGATGAAATTCCCTGCGGCCTCGTCAAACTGCTGGACTGCGTCCTTGAGCTTCCGGAGCACCTGCGCCATGACCTCGTCCAGTGTCGTTCCCGGAGCCAGAAGCGTACACACGACGTTGATGGCGCAGCCCGTGTGAAGCTCCTTCTTGAGTGATAGCAGATCGTTGACGTAGCTCGCCAGCGCATTGATCTGCCTCCGGAGGACGGGGATGTGTGGCGAGCTGAGCATTTCCGGCGGCACGTCCCGGTCCATGGCATAAGGAACCAGGGCGCAGAACATGCCGCCGCCGATGGTGCCCTCCCGGAACGCCATGTACTCGTCGAAGCTAGGCACAGTCTCGCTGAGGCGCATCTTCTGTTCGGTTGAACAGGCACTGATGTAGATGGCGAGCTCATCGTACATGCGCTGGCGTTCATGGAGCGGTGCCTCCTCTGCGTACCGCCGAGCAAAGTCGACCAGCACGGCGTTGATGGTGTCGACTTGGCCGTCTGGAGCTGTTGCGTGCAGATTCAATGCAGCTTTGACGATTGCCAGCGTTCTCTCGCGCCACTGCTCGGCGCGGGTAAAGTCTGCCCCCAGGTCGCCTTCCACTGTGTCGATGGTGTCGTCCCAACATACGACCCATACCACATACAGCACCAAGACCTCGAGACGCAGCTTGGGCGCATTGGTATACCATAGGCATGCTAGTAGGGCAATGTCATCGCGCAGGCGGCGCTCAATCTGGCAGGTGGGGGCGATGGCGGCGATCTTGAGGATGGGTGTTGGTGGTGAGGGTGACGGAGTCTTGGTAGGTGCTCGTTGAGGGTCTGCGGGGGCCAGGCTTGGAAGAGAGCTGTGAGGTTGGGG
>MDJU01000039.1:0-101908 GCA_001721665.1 Trichoderma pleuroti
CAGTCTCAGCCACTGCATCCTTCCCGACATCCCGACATTATCAATTCATCCTCCAGCTCTTCTCACGACCAGAAGCCGCAGCTACAGCAACAACAGTTACAACAACAGTTACAACAACAGCAACAAGAGCAGCAGCAGCAGCAACAACAACAGCAGCAACCCCCGACGAAACGGCGCCGCATTGGCTATGCCTGCAATCTCTGTCGCACCAAGAAGAACCGCTGCGATGGCGAGCGACCCTCGTGCGGGCCGTGCAAGGAGCGCCGCCAAGAATGTGTCTACAGCCCCCAACGAACCAAGATTTCGGTGACGCAAGAGTATGTATCTGTCTCTGTCCTTGTCTTTGTGTCTACAACTCTCATACATCCTTCACTTTCTCTCACTTCCCCTTGCCCAATCACCACTCTACCATCTCTATACCGCTGGCGAATCAACCAGCCATCAGCCCCTGTTGCCTCCCCCCCCTTTTTACCTCACTCATCTCATAGGTACATTGAAAATCTACGAGCTCGGAACCGCATGCTCGAGGAGCATCTAGCAAACCAGCAACCTCAGGGCTCTCACTCACCGTACGTCTAACAACCCGACACTCTCCTCGTCTCGCATCCCCAACTAAATGCCCCTAACCCTGCAGCCATGAGAGCACTTACTCAAAGGAATCGCCTTTTGCTCCTCCGCGACTATCCTCAGACCGGAATCCAAGCGACGGTCCGCGACCACACCAATACCCAAATACTTCTTCGCCTATATCTACAGCAGACGGGAGACCAGAACACCGCCATGACCGCAACATATTACTCAACGAACATTCGACGGCGCCTGGAAGTCGACACCGCCCCTCTGACAGCAACCCTCCCAGTGATCGACCAAGGAGTAGCCATTCTGCCTTGCCGGGAGAGTACTTTGGGGAGTCATCAGCATTCGATTTCATTACAAAAGTAACATCACCGAATACCACTGATGCCACAGCCGGCAGCTCAGTAGCCACTGCGGGAACTCCTGCAACAGGGGCCAGCAGTAGTGGCGCCACAAACTCCAAAGCCTCAACGACGGGACGACTAGGAAACGCCGTTACCGCGAGGAGGAGTATTGCAGAGGCGTCTGGAATGGGTGGCTTGAATTCAGAATCTCTGGCAGAGTCGTCGCCGTCAACAGTGGTATTCGAAGAGCTTTTGGGCATCGGTGGAGGAATAGGGGATGGCAGCGCAAGCAGTGACTTGTTTGAACTACCCCAGCGATCATTAGCCGACCGCTTGGTGACATCATATTTCAAACACCGACATCCACTGAATCCATGTCTGCACGAAGGAACGTTTCGTCATCGTTATTCGCGACTGTGGCTCAGCAAGGACGTGGGCGGTGAAGAGGCGGCTCCCAACAACTTGGCCTGGCTGGGGTTGGTCAACATGGTGTTTGCATTTGGCAGCGAGCATGTGCAGATCCGTCCTCCATATCACGGAAGTCCGGCCGGCTCAGCGCCAACAAAGCCGGACCGCTCTCGCTTTTTCAAACGAGCCAAGATGTTGGCCTTTTCCAGCATCTTACAAGCCAGGATTGAGCTCGTCCAGGCATTGCTGCTGATGAGTCATTATTTACACGGCTCGCTGGAACTCAATCACTGTTGGACTGTTATTGGACTGGCAATCCGCACAGCACAAGAGCTGGGCCTTTATCTCGACTCTACCAACTTCACGAAAGACATAGTTGAGCAGGAGATACGCAAGCGTGTGTGGTGGGGCTGCTTCGTGATCGACCGCCTCGTCAGCATCAAGGTCGGCCGGCCGCCCACGATTCACGATATACCCGCCATTCGCGTCGGTTTGCCTCTTGCGGTTGACGACGAATATCTCAATGAAGAGTCCAAGTATACTCAGCCTAGCAATGTCCCTTCCAAGATTGAATACTTCAACCACATCGTCACCCAATGCCGTCTACTTGCAAAGGTGCTCGACACCTTGTACGACAATACCCCAAGGAGCAGCGGCAGCGCTGGCGGTAGCAGCACCTCGTCTTCGGCAGGGCGTGACACGAGAGTTCGCATCAAAGCCGACTTGCCGGATCTCCTAGCCATGTCGATTCAGCTAGATGGCGAGCTGGTCGTGTGGCAGAGCATGCTGCCTCCACATTTACGCGCAGACTCCCACGTATCAGATTGGCACTTTGAGCGGCAGCGGAGCGTTTTACTCATGCGGTAGGTCACTGCCATACATTTACGATTGACTGCCACCCGGGCTGAATATTCGGCTAACTGATGGCGTTGCTTGTTGGTAGATTTCTCCATATCCGTCTTCTTATTCACCGTCAAACACTACTCTACCATATTTTGCGCCGCATATACGATCCTTTTCAGCTTGATCTGGCACATTTGTGCATCAGACGTTGCGTCATGGCCGCCTACGATGCAATCAGCCAGGTGCATCTCTTACAGCAAAATAACTTTTTGTCTTCCTCATGGCATAACTCACACTGTATGTCAACATGTCTTGATAACCCGCCCACCTATACCATCTACCAACATGCTTACCATTGTTGTTTTTGACGAAAAGACGTCTTCACGGCTTTGAGTGTTTTGCTAGTCTATCAGCACCTGGACCCTCAGTCGCGGTCAAAGATTGACCTCCCGCCTTCATCAGATATCGACGTCGTCATCGGCCAGGGTACGGATCACTTACATCGTGTTGGTGGCGAGATACATCCCCTGGCGGCTCGCTACGTTCGCTCATTCCAACAACTGCAAGCACGGTTGCAAGCAATCGGAACGCTCTCCGCCAACGCGCCGCCACTAGCCGTGCGTGGTAAGCAAGCTGTGTCGGTGAAGGAGGATGGTGCCTCAAGTTACGGCCAGGCCCGTACAGCAAGCTCCACAACTGATTCTGACCAGAGCAGCAGCAATGCTGGTTCAGCCACCAGCGGAAGTATAGGCAAAGGATCCATGGCCGTACCTGAGCAAAGTCAGGAGCCCAGCGGCGTCAATTACTACAACGGAGAGGGGTATCAAGAGCAAGATAACAACGATCGAGGAGTGGAATACGGGGACGATGGCTTCATGTGGGCTGGCTTTGATGACGAGTTTGCCGTCATACAGAGCGCCTTGTTGGATAGCAGCGGGTGGGGGCCTGGGTTTTTGGATCCCTGGGCGCAAGGATGAATATCTGGTTATTTTGGTGCTGTTCAATCATTTATGGAAGTTTTTGTATAATACCACTAGGCATTGTCGATTATTATGATACTCCATCAGTTTTCTCACCAATGTTTCAGGGTTGTCAAGATGACTCTGTCCACAAAATAAAGTTGCCGAATCTCTCTTGCTTGTGTTGATCGGCTGTGAATGATTGGTCCCAAACTACCCAGGTATATGCAGGAGGAATACGACGTGACCCGTCCGATCAAGGGGTTTTAAGCTTATTACGCATGTTAACTATATTTAGCAGCTCATCGAACCACCATAATCTCAGATCCAAAGCACACACACACATATATATATCGTGTTCACGCTGTTTCTGTCATGGTGTTCATATTTTTTATATTTCGCTCTATGTACCAATGACAGCATTGTATAAGTTTGTAGAAGAAATACACCCAGGTGATATCATATACAAGATACAAAGGAAAAAATACAGCCAGAAACGAAACCATATGCCCCAGTTCAACTACATGTAAACATTCTCCCCCCTTTCCCCCCTTAAAGCCCAAGACGAGTCCGAGTCGCGATGAAGTCGGCCTCCAGATCGTGGCCCCAAACCCAAGTCATGCGGTCCTTGAACTTGTCGTGGATGACCTGCAGGCGCTGGTCAAAGTGCAGGCCGTCAAAGTCGGGGCCTTGCATCTCGTAGACGTCGCCGGCTTGACGAGATGTCAGCTGGGCCTTTTGGGCGCGAGGCAGTCTCGTCTCCTGGTACAGCTTCATGTATGTTTCTAGCCCGAGAGAAGGGTTTTCGAAAAAGGCCTTGACGGCTTGGCCCATGACGAATGAGTCCTCGATTGCGTGGCCGGCACCGGAACCTGTTGACATTGAGAGGTTAGTCTCTTACACGTGCCCATGTTCATCGAGATTGGAGATATTCTTACCTTGGTGAGGAAGCATGGCGTGAGCGGCGTCACCACTGAGGGCAACCTTTCCACCTAGATAGACCCAGTGGTCGAGCAGCTCGCGGTCGTTGAGCTTCCACTTGCCGGGGTTCGGCTCCATGGCGTGAACCACCTTCTGGACCGTCTCCTCCCAGCCAGCAAACTCCTTCTCAACTTCTGATCGCGGGGCGGTGCTTGACCAACTCTCCTTCAAGTCACCGAGCTCGGCCTCCGGCTTGCTCACAAAGGCGACAACGTTGAGTGTCTTGTTCTGAGAGATGGGGAAGACGAGGAAGTGCCTGTCCGGCCCCAGCCATGAGATTGCAAACGAGTCATAAGGCCAGTCCCTCTCCACGGCCGACATGGGCAGCAGACCACGGTAGCAGACGCGACCTGAGTAACGCGGCACCATGTCTGTGGCCTTGGAAAGCTGGCGACGAACGTTGGAGTGGATGCCGTCACAGGCAATGACGAGATCAGCCGTGGCGCTGGTACCGTCGGCGAAGTGAACGGTCGCCTTGCCACTCTTTGCATCATCGACAATCTCAACAGCCCTCTTGTTCGTCTCCAGCTTGGCACATGTCGTGTCTCGGATATGCTCGTACAAGACCTGTAGAAACTCGGCGCGGTGGACGCTCAGTTGGCGAACGCCTCCGTTGGCCTCGTCCTCGTCCATGGCGCTGACGGAAACAATCTCGTCGCCGTTGTCCCAGCGTCTCAAACTGCGGTGGATGCCGTTGCGGTCGCCCGAGATGGCATTTGCGGCATCAAAGACGCCGTAGCGCTTGAGGATGCGGCCTGCGTTGACGCCGATGCCGATGCCAGCTCCGATTTCCTTGTAAGCCGGTGCCTGTTCGTAGACGGTGATGTTCTTGAGAGAGCGAACCTGCGTGGCCAGAGAGAGAGCCATGGCAAGACCACCGATGCCACCGCCAAGGATGGCGACGGCAAAGGTGTCTGGAGAGACCGTCGGTTTGCTCACTATAGCCATGATTGCTGTTGATTTCGATCCTTTGCTTCTTACCCGAGGTGGAGAAGGGGGGAGGTGATTGTATACTACTGTACGCCAAGAAAGATGCAAAGTAGAAAAGCACGAGATCTGCCTAGTCTATATAGTTGCCGCTGAGAGAGTTTGAAACAAAGACGCAAGAGACAAAAAAAAGCAGAAGAAATGGGACAAGAAGAGAGAGAAGATGGGAATGGGGGGGGAAGAGTTCCGAGAAGACGGTCAGATCAATAGTAGCTCCATCTTTCCGGGTTCGTCAGACGGTTCGTCTCAGCTCTCGGGAAATGGCGGCAAACGATAATTGGTGATTATTTTTGGTTGAATCTTAGTTTGTTGCGGTTCTGTGTTTCACGCCGCCTCGTTTCGTTCAGATATCTGCCGGCATCTCTCCAGGTCGTGGGGGGATGGTTTGGGGAGGCGGAGGGCGGATTCCGGAGGCGTGGGGTGCATGGCTTGTGATGCTTCGATACGAAGAACTGGGAACTGGGACAATTATATCCGGAGATGATTTCCGGTGAGGGGCAACACGATGCCAAGGCTTCATTAGCTCGGGGAATATCTCCGCGCGCGCGTGTGGGTGCAGAGGTTCGGGGAGATAAAAAATCGACTCCAGTCTGGACGCTATAATGACAGTGACTCTTGTTTGCCGTTCGGTAGCTCAGTTGTTGGAGTCACTTGAGCGATTCTGACCACCAAACGGGCTGAATTGGGGAGCTACGGGGTTCAATCTAAGCAGAATTAAAGCCGTCGTGGATCAAACGCTAACGAAACTCGCAATGTATGTACACAGCTCTCAGAGTGTGGAGAAGATGGCATGATGCATGGCATGATGTGTGATGTGATTTCATGTTTCATGATGTGATGTCTGACGCGACTCGAGAGTTGGATGAAGGATATAATAGAGCATGCATCATTATATTAAACCTGCCAGCTAGGCGTATACGTGACAGTGTAAGACAAGTAGCTACATTTATCTACGCGTACATGCTCAACCACGTTACGTGACCGACATCTACAAGTCCTGGTGCATCTCAGGCACGCCCTGCGCCTTGCGGATCGCTTCACCGCGGAAGATGAGCAGCAACAATGGCAACCACGCGACAAAGTTGATGACGGCAAACACGCCCCACGCGACGTCGAAGCCAGCGCTCTCACCAAACGGCAGCGCGTAGAAGCCAATGGTAAAGGCAAAGATCTGACGGAACAGGTTGATGATGGTGGACACCTCGGCGGCTTGCGGCTTGTAACAGTCCGAAATGTACGAGTACGTCAGAGTTGTGCCGGCCTGCACACCGATGGACGCGACCGCCATGCCGATGGCCAGGGCAATCCAGGGCGCATTGTTGGATACCGACACACCGTGGATGATGAGACCGGCCGGCAAGAACAAGCCCAGAGGGGCGAGGTGCAGACGAGCCTCTGGCTGTCTGTAGCCATCGTGACGACGAGCATATCGGTTGATCAACCAATCGGAAATCCAGCCCGTGCAAGCCTCGCCGATGAGACAGCCGAGAGTCAGCGGCACACCGAGCAACAGGCCGTTCTGCGCAACGTCAAAGTGATAGAGCTTCTCCGAGATGCTCGACGCCGTCAAGACGAAGACGATGGAGCCGTATGTGTTGGTGGTCATGTAGTAGATGCAGGGCAGCACGACGGCCACGTACTTGAGCATCTTGAAGTTAGACAGAAAGTCGGACGGCTTGAGCTTGCGGTCGATGACCTTGCCGCGGAAGGCCAGGCGGCCCCAGTAGCTGCGGTTCTCGAGCGTGCTGAACTCGGTGCGCGAGAAGAGCGTCGTCGGGGAAGGCCACGAGGTAGACGGCCAGGACGCCGCCCATCATGATGGCGTTGATCTTGAAGATCCATCGCCAGCCCTGGTTTTGGGCGATGAAGCCACCGGCAATGGGACCAAAGTGCGGCTGTTGGGACGTGTTAGCAGGGGCTTTCTTGGCAACGGGAAAATGGTGAGGGCAACTTACGCCGTTGGTCAAGGCCAGGGCGTAGAATCCAATGTACTTTCCACGCTCTCCCTGGAAGAACATGTCGCAGATCTAATGCGTTGTATCCTATTAGTGTCCCGTCTTTACTCCAAGTATTCATGAATAAAGAGCAAAAACTCACCGTGGCACCACCGATAGCCAGAGCAACGCTAGCACCGATACCGACAACGCATCGGCACAGAATCTGTGTGCCGTATGACGGCGCGTATGCCGAGCCAATGTTGCCGCCAATAGCAATCAGCGTGAAAACCTATTTCAGAAACTCATGTTAGCAAGCGATATATCGCCATCAGGACAAAAAAGGGGTCACTGTCGCGTACCAAGTAGGCAGGGCGTCTACCCCAGAGGTTGACAAAGGGGGTGATGACCAGGGGCGTAACACCGCCGAGAAGCGTGTACGATGTCGTGAGATAACTGGCCCGCTGCTTCGTGACTCCGTAGCTCACGGAAATGGGGCCGAACGCGGCGGGGACCATGCCGGCACCGACTATATTCGCGATATCGTGTTACAACATGAATCAAAAATCGACATCGGGATGAACGAAGCTTACACTGCACGACAAAGGCAAGAAGACAGAGAAGACCAAGGACAAAGCACTTGTACCAGTACGACCAGTTCTATAAAAAGAAACACATAAAAAAAAATCAATCAGCAACCGTCTCTCACTCGATAACCGACGCTCATAAGGGACGGTGGCAACAACATACCAGAGGGTCATCCTTGTGGTCGCTGGGCTGCGGGACCAGAGGCAGGCCGTGGGCATCAAGCTTCAGATCCGAGATTGGCTCCTTGCTCTCATTCTCATACCCGGACGGGCTCTCCTCCACGTGGGCCGCAGCGGGCGCCGCGCGGTTGGCTTTCAACGCCATTGCTGGGATGCAAAGCAGACTGAAGGAATTTTTTCTTGAGCAAGCAAGCAAAAAGTGAAGAGGGTTGAGAGATGAGTGAAAAAAAGAAAAAAGAGAAAAAAAAAGAGGAGAGGTGTTGGCTGGAGGCGACGTCGGGTATAAAAAGGGAAACGCAGGGGGGAGGGATTAGAACATGGGTTGATATAACACGACGTAGTATTGAAGCACGATAAGAACGGTGTAGGCCGCTTTTACGCCCATCGCGTTATTGTGTGCTGAGTTATGCGGATGAGCCACGGCTGGGTAGGGGGGAGGAGTGTATTATAAGCCCGGTTGTTAATGCCCCGCGTCCGCGACCGCGGGGAATTGGGGGGGATTCCGGGGTAATAAGCACTGGATAGAAGTCTTTGTGTAACAATTCATTCGTCTTTTCTCTGCTTTTCTGACGTTTCTTTTGGCCTAAGATCTAGGACACAGGCTAGGAGAAAGACGGACTAATAGAAAAACTGCCTGGGGGAATGTCTCGTCCGGGGGTGTTTTTGGTAAAGGGGGGGGGGTGGGGGGGGGGGGTTGGTGACCACGTGTCGATCCGAATAGTCTGGTAAAGCGAAAAGGTTTTTTTAAAGTTGTGACAGGATTACGCTGAATCTATTGAGTGAGTTTTCGGACGGGGTAGGGATAGGGCTGGTGGGATGAATGGATCTGCAATGGTTCTGAACTAAGTCCGGAGAGACGCTCCGAGCAACTGCGGAGGTACTTGCTGGAATGTATTCCGACTTTGCGTCTGAGTCTCCGACTTGGCGCTCCGACTTGGCGTTCTCCATCTCAACACAGATTTGTTTCATTCAGACTAGAGGGCTAAATTCAGATTGCGGGGTACACCGATTAAGCCCAATGCAGAACGAGTACAAAGAGACTTGTGCGGACCAGAGATCCGGTGAGTTGGGATGGAATCCGGGGAAGAGACTCTTGGCAATGTTGGGGATGGAAACATGCTAAACTCTTTTGATAGATGTCACAAGTCGATGGGGACGATTATATAACTGTAGAATCCGTGGGGGTTTATTATTTCAATACTCATCTGAGTTACATGATACATCCAAATCTAAATACATGTACTAACTAGGTCCGGTCTATTACAAGTCATATTCATACTAGAGATGGACTCCCATCCCATCTAACCAATGCGAAAGTTGATTCGTCGAACCGGAGCAAACAGCTCCTCAATGGGCACTGTCCGCTCAATCATGTTCTGCTCGTAAAGGAACTGCACCAGCGCCTCCAGCGTCTTCCTGTTCTCCTCCAGACCGTATGGCCAGCAGTCTCCTCCAAACGTCTCCTTGATCTCAACGAGATCTCTGCCCAGCCACGGCAACATGTATCGTAGAGCCCCGAGTGATTCCATTCGCTTTCGAGCAATCTCCTTGCTGTCCTCTAACGCATTGAACAATGCTGATGCGACAAATTTGTTGGCCTCGTAAAACTCACGACGGAAGGCGACCAAATGCATAATGGGGAAGATGCCCGTTCGCTTGTAGTAGTCACTCTCAACGTCCTTGAAATTGGGAAACAGCCGCTGAACATGAGGCGCGCAGCCCAAGCACTCAGGAATATCAGCTCCAATGGTAGCAGCAATCTCGCCGCATTCCAGCAGATCCGAAAGCGACTTGGTCGGGTCGGTATTATTGGTAATATTGACGGGCTTCAACAGCGGCAGCACCGACGGCTGGCCGTGAGAACCAGGTGTTTCCATCTTGCCCTGCACCCACTCAATCGTCGACAAGTCGACCCCGTACTCGTGCTTCAAGATGCCTCTGATGTACACCGCCGCCGTCATGTTGTACAGCTGCACGCCGATGCGCTTGCCGTTGAGGTCTTCGGGCTTCTTGACAATGTTTGTGTTGACGCAGATGAAGGAGTGTCGGAAGACGCGCGACGCAAAGACGGGGATGGCGACAAAGCTGCGGTCGCCGGCGACGTAGCGCGTGACGTACTCCGAGGCCGACAGCTCCGAGACGTCGAATTCCTTGTTGGCAACCATGCGGTCGAAGATGTCGCGCGGGTGCTGGACCTCGACGAAGTTGACGTTGAGGCCGGGGGTGGGCACCTCGCCGCTGGCCAGGGGGACCATGCGGTCGTAGAGGGCGCAGGCGAAGTTGACGCCGAGGGGAGCCATGGCTGTGATTCTGGTTGTATTGTATATGAGATTGTCTTAAACAGTCTCCTGAGTTGGTGTTGTTGGATATCGAATGCCAAGACTAGAGGTCAAGTTGGAGGAGTGCTTTCTTTCACTCTAGCTTTATCGATTGATGTATAAGCAGGCATAGGTAAGTGAGCTACTCATGGCGCGGAATTCAGAGCTATATGAGAGCTCTGAAGCTAATGAAACTACATCACATCATCGCCCGGCATGTGATTCCGGCCGTGATGTATCGCAGATTCGCTGGATGTTGGCCCGAGAGAAGTCCGGATGATGGCTCCGGAGCTAATGGTGGGATTGCGGGGTGTTGATAAGGCGCCATACAAGAAGTTGTTAAAGCAGCAACCATTTTTTGGAGAAGAGATTGAGAGTCAAGTTGTATGAAAATATAGGGTAGTTGATGCTTGTCAGTATTTGTAGGTTTTCTCCTTTTCATGACTCTTGGATGTATGTAGAATGTGATTGGCAGGTTATCCAAAGCTGTAACCTGGATGTACTTTGTCTTGGATGTCACTGGATGTCGTTTGGCGGCAGCTAAATTGTTCAGGTGTTCAATGTTGGAAAACAAAATCATTAAGTAAAGAGATAGTATTTGGTGGCTCAAGACTATTTTTGAATCGCTGCATATAGATCGCCGGTATGATGTGTTCTAGGAAAGGGCGTATGGTTCACACCAGCTTTCAACCCAAGTACACTCATAGAACAATTCACCTACAAATGTTAAATCCCGAGCCGTCATCCAACCCCTCAGATAAGCAACATCAGCCGAAAAAGAAATAGAAAAAAAATCCAATCGATTGGCCATCCGCCAAAAATCCCCTGTAACCAATTTATATTCAACCACACGGCCACGATCAAACCCGCGTCCCATCTGACGCTCGTCCGATGTCATCACTGTGTCATTCCCCCAAACGGCACGTCGCATAAACACCAAAAATGCCACTTTATCCTCTTCTCATCCATCCATTCAAACTTTTGTGGTTTGCATAACATTCCCCTTCAGATAAGGATAAGCCTCATGCAGCAAAATTCTTGATCGTACCATCTTCTCGCGTGACGTCACAACCCGCGTCCCATAATGTCTCATCTCTTCATTCAAAGATCCTCGATCCCAATATGTAATGCGCGACCCCGGTCTTTTTTTTCTTCCTCGTTTTGCGTAATAACGCGTCGATCACAATTGAATGCAGCAGGATTCGCAATACCATTTCCTGAAGCTGCTAGTCCATATCCGCATTCATTCAGTTAATTATTCTTTTTTCTCCGTTCCTAATACGTGAAACACGGACGGTGATGCGACCGAATCTCATGTGCAACACGCACGGCATATCTGTGTAACCTCGGATGCTGAGCCCATCATATGCACAAGTTCCATCTCAAACAACCTGGCCCTCCGCATCCAAACGCGGCAAATCTAAAGTCTTGACTCTTATTAGCACAGCACAATTGCATCCCCCCTCCAGCCGTGATCGTGATCGTGATCGTGATCTTAGCCAAACACCCCTGCCCGGTGAAGTCACCATTTCTGCCTCTCGCCCAGTCAAATGTCAAATCCGTGCCTGTTACTAGCGACGGCTAATTGCTTTCCTCCCACATGCCAAGACACATCAGACCGTACGTGACGCCGCATTTATGCCAGCTCCCTCATGCGATTGACCAGACACATGCTTGAAGTTGACCTCAGCCCAGAATAGTGTGTGGGGGAGGATGATGGAGGAGCAGAAACAGGACCCAGATTGGATCGAGGCCGGGCCCTCGCTTGCCGGGAATCTTTTGCTCCGTGGTCTCAGCCCAGGGTAAATTAAACCTGAAAAAAAGATGAAAAGATAAAAGGGCTTTTTTTTTTGCCTCCCTTGCATGTAAATACATTTGCATGTTTCAGAAATCTCGCTTCTTTTTAAACGGTGCATCTTGTTCAATTCTTGTTTCTCGTAAAACTCTTGTTGTTCAGACAACAAGCCGTCCCTATACATGGCTATATATACTGCATACCCGTATACACCCCTTCCATAGGCACTGTCAAACTCAATTACTCTCATCCATTTGAATACTTATCATCTTTCACTCAACACCATGAATACCACCAGCACAACGACCTCCTCCTCATCCAACATGCTCTCCGTCCCATCCTCCACCTCCTCCTCCTCAAACATCGACATCAACCCAACCCGTCCCGCCTTCAACTCCCAACGAACCCAAGACCGCCTCCGCGAAGGCGAAGGCGTCTACGCAATGCTCTTCCGCAGCGACAGCAACAAACTGCAGCGCGGCCGGAAATCCGTCTTCAAAGAGACTGGCCTCGACGACGATAGCGCCAGCGAAGTCACCGACATTGCATCACTCAGTTCGCCCGTCGCTTCGCCATCGCCCTTGTCGCCCTCGTCGTCGACGTCGTCTCAAGGGCCGTCTCCTTTGCCATCGTTTCCGTCTCTCAAGCTGGGGCCACTGCAATCATGGTATGTCCGGGCTGCTCCTTTTGCACGTTTCGGTCCGCGATGATTGTATTAATGGTCATAAAGACACTCCTTTTCTGTTTTGTGATTTCTTCGATCAATGAAGCATCGCGAGTGCTGGTCGGACATATATTTCGTCCCATAATCTCATGACGTCAAATGTCATGCCTATCGCTAAACACCCATAACAATGCTCATCTAATACATCATTTGCTGGAGTCAAACGGGCTTTCCTCGAGACAGACACTGCTTGGAGGCTCAACTTCTACGAGACCTCATTGGAAAGGGGTAAAGGGGGACAAACGGGTAAATGGTGAGATGACATCACTGTATGCCTCAGACATACAAACCATGCTGCACATGTATATATACAACTCTTTCATTAATACTTGAGAAATATAAACAAGGTTCATTCCATGATACTACCAACTCAAATAGGGGTATACACATGTATCCATATCATCTAACGTAAAAATACACTGGTACAATGCCAAGGGGGAAACAATGCCGTGATATGTATGATGGAAAATCGCTTGAATGCCTCCTCCTAGACCACAATGCGGACTGTTCCGCCCAAAAAAAGCAGTATCCCACCGCGTCACTGACGTGATGGTTACAAGCATATGAATCCCAAACGCCAAGGCCGTGCAATCTAGCAGTCCCAACATTATCAATCATTGAAAAGATAGAGAGAAGGGGTATAAAGAAGAAATGAGTAGAATGAAGAAAGGCAACAAGTCATGTGTTAATCACATCTTCTCCAGCTCCTCTGTGGGTACCGTGCGAACAAATGCATGGCTCAAAAAGTGCAGCCAAGTCTTGTTCTTTTCCTTCTTGCTCTTCTTGTTCTTCTTGTCGCCTTTTCCCTTCTTGAATGATGATTGGGGCTCATTGTGTGCATATTCGTCTGCTCCTGACTCGACATCTTCATCTTCTTCGTATGCGTCTAGCGTTTTGCCTTTGCTTCCGCCTTCTCTCTGGCCCATTCTATAGGCCAGTTTCAGGTAGCTTTTGACCGTCAAGTCGGGCAATTTGTACACTTCGTCGTCAAATGTGCTGTACTCCACTTCGTACTGAAACTCGCGCGGATTTGGCTTTCCATGCTTGGGTTCTTTGTGGTCGTGTTTGCCTTTGCGCCACTTGGTAATGTCGACGCCAACGTCAGGGATGTCATCGTTAATGTGAGTGAGGTTGGCAAAGTACTGCGTGTAGCCGGTCAAGGTGAGGAGCTGAGGGTAGTAGGCAGGGCCAGGAGTCGAACCCTTGGGCGGGTCTAGAGGAATGGCCAAGTCGTGGTCCTCGGGTGGTCTGCGCGCTTTGTCCTTCTTCTTGTCCTTCTTGTGCTTCTTCTTCAGAATCTCGACCAAGACTTCTTCTGGATCCTCGTAGTCGAGAGTATCCTCCGGGAGCGCCAACGCCGTAGGCGGGTTTGCCTGATCGTATGCATCTCGCCACACGGGTACGTCTTCGATTCCGGTAATGTTGTACTCAAAAATGCGAAGTGTGGGAAAGTAGTTTGGCACAACGCTTGGCGTGATGAGGGAGAGCTGGTATCGCTCGGCGTACTTGCCGCCAATCTTACCCAGCTTCTTCTTCTTCTTGTTCTTCTTCCCCTTCTTCTTTTTCTTGCCCAGCTCCGTCTCTCCATCGTCTTCCTCGTTGGCTTCATTATCAAAGTCACGGGTAACAACCTTGGGCAAAACCGTCCACGTGTTCCGCAACTCCTGAAGATAATCTTCTTTGGATGAGATGGATATTGACTCGTCTGGAGAGCCACGTGTACGGACTTGGTCGAGACCAAGCTCTGGAGTCAGCTCCTTCTCATCTTGGAGCAAGAAATGGTCAATGTTCATATGTCCATAGAGAGAGCCAACCACAACGTCGCGGTACTGCTTGAGCCATAGCGTGTACTTTTGCCAGCAAGTTTCGTCCCAATTTTGCTTGCTCTCCGTCCGAGCAGGGGGCACGTGGCCCATGAGAATGGCCTTGACTCCTCGTTCCCTCAGGATCTGCAGCTGCACGCGCAGCCAGTCCATGTGCTTGTAGCCGGGCTCCGAGGGGTGGGCGCAGCCATCCACACCGGCATTGCGATCGAAAAAGTACATTGTGTTCAAGCTGAAGACGGCAAGCTGGTCGGGAATGACCTCGACGTAGAACCAGCCGCCAAACGCAAAGGAATGGCGCTGCTCTTCGGGGATGAAGCGGCGCCATATGTCGCTGTAGGTTGCGAACCACTTGTTGGGCCCCGGCAGCATGATGTTGTGGGGGAGGAAGTCATTGTTGCCAAAAGTAGGCACAATGGGGATCTCGAGGCCGTGTTCGGGAGATGAAAACGTCTCGACAAACTTGTCGGCGATGATGCGGTTCGTCCTCAGGATCTCGGGCTCGTGTCGAGGATTCTGCTCATCGCTGTCGTGCCTGGCCGAGTCGCCCGTCCAGATGACGAAATCGATGTCATCCTTGATATTCTCCTCGATCCAGGTAAAGGTGGCGTTTACAAGCGAAAGGGGAGTGTCGCAATCCGTCTTTTCGGCTCCATACGACCCAGCCAATCCTTTTCCTCGGTGGCATGCGACGCCTTCTTCGGTGGATGTGTGCACGCGATAAAGCTCGTCGGGGTGGAAATCTGCACCAGTTATCACGGTCAGCCCAGGATCTGCCAATCACGCCAGATCGATGCAATGTAGCATCAGCTAATCAAGGAGACAAGAGTCGATTGGTGGTGGGTGGCAGCATGACAGAAGAAAAAAAAAGATGCAGCATTGCATGCAAATTGGAGATTGCAAAGATAGCGGGAGATAAGGAAGAAGCGCCAGTAGAAGCAAAGAAGCGTCTGGTGTGCCAATCGCGGGCGGACAAAATTTTTTTAACTTGACGCAGCGCAATGCAACGCACCTGAGATATGCAGGAACCGGCCGCTGAGTTTCCGCTGCTGCAGTGGTAGCGCATCGGATTCGGGCTCGATCGGGCGCAGAACTTGCTGGTCGAGGCGAGTTGGTGAGGGCAGGGCGAGGGATTTGGAGGTTAGAGATGCAAAGGCGAGCAGCATCAGCTGGTATGGCCGTCGATTGAGGCCGCCGCCGCGTTGGCGAGGCATCGTGGGCTGTTGTGCGTGGTGATGATTTTGGAGGTTTCTTTTTTCTTTTCTCTTTAGGTTCGGAGATGCCGTCTGTGTGTATGTAGGTAATGTAGGTGGGCTGAAAAGGTAAAGCCAAGAGTCCGCCGATGAGGAAGAAGAATGAAAAACAAAATTAACAGAGCATGATGAGACAAATAAACAAAGATGCAAAAAAAGCCGTAGGAATCGCCAAACTCAGAGATGCATCGTTGCTCGACTCGACATCAAATGAAGAGTTTTTTTAGGGGTCCAGGGGTTGAAATTCCTTTGACAGCCGGCCGGGGCGAGAACTCAACTTGCAGTGGTGTGGCGGGCGCTGAGGCTATGAGGTCATCGGCGCCCATCAGCTGGGGATGATCCAAACGGTTGGTTGCGTCTGCCTGCTGAGACAAGACAAGTCTGTGTCACTGAGGAATGGATGGCGGTAGTGGAGTCAAAGAGCAAGTAACGTGATTGCTCGTGTCTCAGTTGAGAAGAAGGGTAGAAAAACTGGGATGTCTCTCCGCCAAGAGGAAATACTATGGAGAGCCGAGACAGAAGAAACGAGGCTAGAACGAGTCATTCTCGACAATGGGACGATGCGCCAGCTCCGGACCCTGCCTGTATTAATATACTAGACTACGAATAGCAACAACGCTGAAGCAAGGCCGTCAGCCCGCCAGCCATGATGCCATCGCCAGCTCCCGACGTAAATCGCTCTTCCCCGTATTCTCAGCCCCCGACGAGAACCTCTATGGCCCAGCCCCAGGGTCCTGCTGATCCCCTCCCCCCCAAATTATGTCCGAGATGCTCTGCATCCGGCTCCACAGCCACCTTGACGGTGCTGCGCTCACGACCAACCAAGCGCCCGAATCTCCAAACCTCATCGCCATCGGCTCTGCCAGGGAGGGGCTGCTGAGCCGTTTGTCTGACTCTCGCGCGTCTCTCCCCCACCACGATGCGAGCGATGCTAGCAACATTCGCCTCCCTTTACACTCTGGCCGTCTGCGCCTAGCTCCCGCCCAGAGTTCCGAGCTGCCGGACCCTTCTTTTTTCTTCTTGTCGCCAGAGCCAATCTCGAGTCCGGCCCGGCTCCACGTGCGGCGACGAGACGCCGTCGACAAACGGCCTGGGTGTCACAGCCGTAGCGAACAAGCTGTCAGAGCGTGAGCACGCGACTGTGTCTTTGCATGTGAGGGGGGAAAACTGGCCGCTTGTTTCTTGGTCTCTCCATTTTCCTCTATTGCTCTGCTCCTACTCCGTATATGCTCCAGTTATCGCCATCCCGCTCCCCCCACCTGTTGTGACCATGTCGTTCGATCTCTTTCTCTTTTGGAACCAGGCCAGTCGTACCGTTGAAGATCGTGGCTGCGCACCTGCGCTCACCTGAGCAGTTTTTTTTTGGAGTAGGCGGATGACGCCCGCAGTTGATTCGAGGTCGCGTGCGCCAAAGGACTTGGGTTTGCTTAAATCCCTTGGGGCTATTCAAGGTTACAGTAGGCTTGAGTGTAAATAGGGGTCCATTGACACATGCATGTCTAGAGGCATCTCAAGGTCTAGATTGTCGCTACACAGGTGATGTCATTTTTCCCGGAATATATCTGCGGCTAGAGCGCTGTCAAAAGCGACGACTTGTTCGCCTGTCCAACCTGGATACATGTATATTCGGCCTCCAACTACATACAGTAGCCCAGTACTACCGTGATGCGAAATACACTGCCGACGACCAAAGGGAAAGGAATGACGCTCATGTGTCTCACCACCAATGGCCACCGTCTTGGGCCATCATGGTGAACCCCATGCCCTGCAGGCTCTGGATGCACATCTCATGTTACCCCAACTGCATGTATGTACATACGCTCGGCCAATGAAATACTAAACTGCATCTCACTCAACCTACCTCTCCAATTTCCGAGCTTTGCCACTCTCATCTTTCAGCTGCTCCCTTCACCGCAACCCAGCCTTCAAAGAAGCCCAAAATGTCTCTCTTCTGGCTTGGCGCACACTGGTATCATGTTGCTCACCCACCGCTAAACACCCTAAATGTACACCGAGACAATATGACGATGCAGATACTATCATTGACTTTCAGGCTGTGAAGCCTCCAATTATCTACGGAGTGTCCGATCAGTGTATCGTATCCTGCAAGCCCCATCTGCCGCGGTGCCTCCCGGAAGCGCCATCACCAACTATTTCAATGCTAAATACCAGGTACTACCTCGTACAGCTATATACCTAGGTACTACTTGCTCCTAGTACTGCTGGCGCATGCATTAACGTGGCACAAATGTGCCAACTCTGTGCTGCCAAAAATAAAACTATGACGACAAGGTCGCTCCCTACTTTGTCCAGCTCAAGGCGCGGTGGACGTTGTCGGTCAGCCGTATGAACTCTCCTCATCTCCTCGCACATCTAAAAGTTGACAGCCCAACTCCGTTGATGCTACAAGTACTCCGTACGAATGTACGAATCCACAGGAGGCTTTGTTGGCTCGCCACGCCATCCCCAGAGACATCCCTGTCAGACGACGTCGCTCCAGCAGCCGTTCCCCGGTCGGGACATCATATCTCACATCTGTCTGTCATCGCGGGACGTGCAGCAAGTTTTGCCCGTTACCAATCGCGTGGGCAGCGAGCCCGGGAGGACCATTGCCAACACCCTACCAGCCAATCCAACGCCGTCCTCTGCATGCAGAGCGTCTTCTTACACACATGGTAGCGCAACCTGAAGAGAGGTATTGACTCCACGCCGCTTGAGAAGCTCCGCTTTACAGAACTGCTGCCACAGCTATAACATGCGGCTGCGGCTACTGGGCCTCCTCAGTTTTCTCCTCTTTTTACCTCCCTCTCCCCTCCACGACGTAGAACACGCAGGCTGTACATGATCCAAGCAATAAAAGGTCGTGACGTGGCGGCGGTGAGTATTGGGTCAGGCGCCAGACGCCATGATGCCCCCTCCAAAAGGACGGGGGGGGGGGATCACCAAAGGTTGGGAGGAGAAGCTTGAGTGATACGTAGTTAGGGTAGCATTGCCTCCCTCTTCATGCCTGGCCAGGGTCATCCCACCAGGGGTCTGGGGTGCTGCTTCAAACCCAGCAGCCTACGGGGTAATTTAGCAGCCGCCAAAGGTAAGACGTCGTTTATCCATCACTCGATGAAGCGTGTGGGCGACAGGGCCGAGCCCGTCGATGACATACGAGTGCCAATATTTGCACACTGAGACATCGCCTCCCAGCTCGACGCAAAAGATTTGTGCATATGCTTAGGCCCATTTATTGCACAACGGAATCCAAGACACCCATTCATCATGATGAGGAGAGAGAGAGGAGGTTTGACGGGACGGCGATTTCTGATGGTCACGGCCCGTCCCTCTTGTCCTTTGTTCATCCCTTGTCCAAATCGGTGTATGAGGTTGGGGAGAATAGTTGCATCATTGTCTTGATTACTCGAACGGAGCTCGTTCCGATCTAGATGTGGACAAGGCTGCCGTATGCTGTGTGACGTGAAAGATTGTGCACACCAATAGAAGAGAGTAGATGGAGTCACGTTGAGCCAATAACCCTAATCAAATACACAGGTACCTCTGCGAACTGGACGTGCTATCTCGATCTCACCACCGCCCAGAAGAGCGATTCAAGTCAGAAATGACCAAATTGTCATGTCAAGATTAAAGGACAAATGACTTTCTTGAATGCTGACATTTCCAGGGCATGCAGATCTTGTACTATGGCTAGGTATGTACCTACAAACCTCTTTTTTTTTTTTGCTCACTTGCAGAGCAGCTTCACAACGCTTCGTGTTCTCCCAAGTACATTCAGCATCAACAAAGCGCTCCCTTGCCCATCATTCACATTGTTGGCATACCCGTCTTCTATTGATCCGTTTAGGCAAGGTAGTGCAGAACACAAGTTACTCGCGGTATACATGAGTAGGTAGGTAGCATTGCCTGTATTGATTAGGCCTAGTACTTGGGCACTTACATCCTGCCTCTCTGATGCATCCACCCACCCATTCAAGATGGGCTCTGCGGCAATGCTCCGATGCAAACACACAGGGTCACCCAACTAATCTAGTCATTTATGACATGGCCGGATACTGCTACCTAGAAGCGGTAGCAGATACGTACAGGCAGCCGTCGGCGGATACCCCCGAGGCGGGTGATACAGCCGTCGAGCAAGGGTTTCGGTGTCGTCTCTGTTTGCTTTGCCAGATGCCATGTGGGTAAGGGTTCTGCAGGGCCCCGAACTGATGCCCAAGTGCCGAGCCGACGTAGGCTCGTGCTGGCACGGCTCTTCATTCCCACGGCCTGCTACAGTAGAGACTGTGCCCTCGCACAAGGGTGGCAGCTTGTGGTGAGCTGCTCTCTTCCTTTGAGCTTGCTCAGTTGTTTGCGAGTTCGACTGACATGATGTACAGTGAGGTTTCAAGCGAGGCCTCCAGGTATCTGCTGGGCATCCCATCGTCTGCTGGGTACCTACTCCATATCTTTGTTGGATAGGTACCCAAATCCAAGGCAGCCGCGGTGAAGCCAATCGCTGGCCACCGTCCCATGAAAAGCGGTGCTCCATCCTGACGCAGTTGAGGGTCCAGGGAGAAAATGGTTAGGTACCGATTTGAGCCCTTGTAACGAAGGAGAGGCCTGTATTTTTAGCCCATAGTGCCGTAAGAGGTGGCAGGCGACAAGTAAGTGTGGCTGGCCATCTCCAGAGGTACCTGCTAGCATTGGTTGGACGCCGAGTACTTTGCCCAGCGCCTTGATACGGTGCATGTCTTTGTATCTCAGTCGCCTACGGGACTCTAGGTACTGCGCTCGCCCACTAGGTACTAAACAACGTCGCTCATTTCCCCTGTGGCGCCAAATACCTCAGACTAGTACCTCCTACCTGTAGGCAGTTACGGCCTGGCGAGGAAACAACTGCTTCGTTGCTGCCTTTTACTCTTGGCTATAAGCGTTAGTAATTGGCCAATATATAACTGGGCGTGAGAAATTTACTGTGCTCTCCTTTCTGACCTTTTGCCTGCTTCACTGTCATATCCCTTGCTTCGACATTTCCACTGAACAGCAAATCTACTGCCTTTCAAGGCCTGTTCCTGGGCCACTAGCCAAGTGTCCTTGACCAAGTTACTCCGTGCTCCATTCTGCGTCGATATCCTAGGGGCAAAACCCCGCTAGTTTGTCCGAAGTGACGGTGGGAGAGCAGCCGCTTCTCGTCCTCAAAAAAAAAAACCTACCGGATTGTTGCCAACCACCACGACGTTGATTCCCTAGCGACAGACGTCACAGATTCCAAACGAAAAAGGGTCCCTTTGCCGAGCTAAAAACTCACCCCGTCAACGCCATGGCCGACGTCCCTCTACTGGTCATCTCGGAGTACGCTGCTTCCGAGCGGCGCATCACCCCTTCGTGGACAATCTTCCAGCTCAAGACCAAACTCGAGCCTGTCACAGGCATCCCCCCCTCGTGCCAGATTCTCAGTCTCAAGACGTCAGCCGGCTCGGAAAAAATCCCCCTCGACGCAGCAGATGAGGACGCGGTCCGGTTGTCCAGCTTTCCCCTGGCACCGTATGCAGAGCTGCATGTAAGTCAGCCATTGTCGATTTCATTAGCCGCCGACGGTGCTGCTGGTCAGGGATGTGGCGTTTTACCTCATACCCTGCTATGCAACGCAGACGTCTCGGTTTGCTTGTCTCTCTTCCTGCCTCTTTTTTCTTTCTCTCGCATTTTCTACTCTCGACGTGTAAGCGTGGGGGGGGGAGGGTTGCTTTGCAATCCGCCCAGCGCCTGAAAGAGAACTGATGAAATCCCAAAGCGGGCCTTTCATCGAGGTTTGGGCAGCCAAACGCTTTTCTTCTGGGCGCGTGCCCCCTGCTGTCCATAATGGAGCGCCTCTCTGCATTTGCTGGGGATGCAGACGGCAGAGAAGAAGGGGGGGGGGGGGGGCCTAGATGGAGACGAAGCTAACACGCCATGATTTCGTAGGTTGTTGACACCCGCCCACCAACAGCCAGGCCCAACTTCACCGATACTTCAGGCGTGGATAAGTATGTGATGCCCGATGAGGAGTACGAGAAGAAGACAGATTCCGTGCTAGCCTGGAAGAAGACGGAGAAGCTTGGACGATTTGACCCTACAGCGCCAAGCCGCGAGGAGGCTAGGGTGGCTGGCCTCAAGGGAGAAATTGCCCAGCGTGGCATTCAAGTTGGCAAGAGATGCCGCGTCGGTGGAGAGGACACTCGTCGAGGTGAGGTCAAGTACGTTGGTGACGTTGAGGAGATTCCCAATGGTGCTGGGCCGTGGGTGGGGGTTCATCTGGAGTGAGCCTGTGGGGAAGAATGACGGCAGCATCTCAGGCAAGCGTTACTGGGGACAACCCTCAGAGCTAAAGCATGGAGTCTTTGTGAGGCCAGAGAGGGTGGAGATTGGAGATTACCCGGCCCTCGATGACCTGGAAGATATGGAGGAGATTTAAAGATACTACGTGGTATTAAAAAATTTCAACAGAGCAGCTTTGAGCCTTTGGAGAATGATTGTTACGATTAATCCGCTTCACACATGGGTAAAGGGAAACCGGTCAACATGAAGCCACAGTTATTACGAGGTATGCTCATCTTCCAAGTGGTATGCAGGGCTGACCACATGTATCGAATCAGTTCGGAGTGAACGCCATTCTAGAAACGAGAGCTATGCTAAGAAGGCTCTTCCTTCCGGCGTGATCCTGGGCGCACTAATGCGGAGGATAAGACCCTCTCTAATCAGATGCTGCCACGGAACTCGTCTCCATCCTTGCGTCAAGGCAGCTAGCTTCGAGGTGGCCTTATACTTGCACTGCATGTGCGTTGACTGATATCATAGCAATGCATCTTGAAACTTCTGCAGATCATGCGAACACGAAAAAAGTAACGAAAAAGTCCTAATTGGAAGGCCGGACGGCGATTTTGGAAAGATTCTGTCAGTTGTTTCATCTCTCTCTCGTCTTTCCGCATCGTATCCCGGCATCTGTGGAACTTTTGGAACTCTCCTTTCGACCCGTGAACCTTAATGAGATTCTACGTTACCATTGCGACTCATTTTTCCTTCTTCCCAATGGGAAAAAAGACCAGACAAAAGAGGAAAGGGGAGATGCGGTGGCCGATGGACCTTTTCGCGCTTATTGCAGCTTTCCGAGCGGCTTTGCATGGCGGACTTTGCCAAGCGGCCGGGCTGTCTGCAGTTGTGAAGTGGACTGGTGACAGACAGTCCCTTGCCTCGAGCTCGTCTATCACCGATCTCGCTGTCGACCTGTTCCTTATCTGGCAACCGTTTTGGAGCGTGGTATTGAAGACTATACTATTACTAGAAGCGCAGTCGTGATCAAGAAGCGACTCAAGGAATCAAAATGACATCAGGATGCAACCTTATCGAATGGTGAATACAATGCGATGCAATAGACCACTCGAGTCTTGTGTGATTCCTTTTTTTTCCCTTTGCTTTCCCGCCTTCTCGCATTCCCGTCTTCTTTGCCGGTCAGACGGAACCAAGATCAAGACTACGAGAGTTAGTATCAGGGATGACAGGGAGTCAGTCCAAACACTGTTGGGATGCAACTCAAGCCACGCATCGCTAGCACGTTGCTCTGCGTTTCCGTTTGGATTGCCGGTACGGAGTAAGCCGTAAGCAATTGAACCCATCATCAAGGAGGATTCAAGTAAGCCCTGTAGCGATGCTAGTTTCACCTTGTTAAGCGCCAAAAACGGTGCGGAACGGACGGGTAAGCAGCGTTGTCTCCTTAGCACATTACGGGTGCTGATCCAATCTATAGTTAGTTCAACATCATCTTGACAAAATAATACGCTCGGAAGCTCTCGTTTGTGGTAGCTCGCAACGCCACCGCTTCGGTCACGGCTTGGCCGTCGGTCATGATAGGTGAGCCAGCAGTCTATTCTGAGACGGATGCGCTTCCACCACCTCAATCTGGGTTAGGAGCGCTGTCGGCAACACGGAGCACTAACCACATTGAACGTGATAAGACGTCCGTCTGATGCGATGCGATGATCACCGTATTGACGGGGGAGTATCCAAGTAGTACCACCGAATACTAGCAGCAGCTCGTGGCCCTGTCCAGGCTATTCAGGAGCCTCGGCTTGAGATCCAGATGGCGACAACCCAGTAACGATTTGCCTTTGATACGCTTACCCTCCAGCCAAGCGTGATGAGCACCGCTGCTTGAATGGCGATTTTCATTTCACACTCGTTTTGCCTCTAAACAAGGGAACTCGGACAGACAGGGAAAGAAGAAGGACATTGTACCGACCAGCCCTAGCACGGAGTAATTCTGCCAGCATCGCATTATCCCGTCTGGCTAGCACCGTTTGATGGCCCTTTCGGAGAGCAAAGGGGGAACGCATGCAAGTCTCTTCCATGAGCTTTACCCCAAACGACCAGAGGATTTGACGGGAGTTGAACGCACGGGCATGAGTCGAAACTTTAACGATGATAAACCTTTCCTAGAGAAGGAAAAAAAAAAAAGATTGGCCGACGACTCCCCTGCTCGAGCAATGGTAGCGACGAGGTTGGACATGGGGCGACTGTTGGAGATGGCCTCTATGCGCTCGCAGGTTTAAGACGCGCATTGTAGGGAAACACAGCGATGACATTCTCTCTGTCTAGGGTGAATATTAAGAGGGGAGTCGATGGAGCGAGCAACGAGACGGGATCAAACACGGCCCAGGGTTTTTGCAAGTTGGTGAATCCACAGGGCTCAGGGACAGGATGATTTGGTCCCTGCAGCTACCAGGAATATGTCAGGTAAACTAACCTTTGTGAGCAGGGCTAGTGACAGTTCGGTGAGGACTAGTATCGGTTTGCGGATGCTGCAAATTCCTTTGTCGGTCGTATTTGACCCGGCATACAGGCGGCAAAATGGTCTAATCAAGGGACGAAGAAGAGATGGAAGGGTTACACGGCGATGGCGGGTCCTTGCTGACCGTCGCATTTCTCCGAGGGAGTATTTGCATTTGTTGGCTTTGGTTGATGCTAATGGGCTCGAGTCGAATGAATGCCTACGTTACATCGCCGAGGGGCCTCGGTTGGGGACTGATGGAGAAGAGGAAAACCCAGGCATTGAGATTGAAGGAGTTTGTTGAGTTGCGATGCCATGTCTCTCGGAGCGATTTATACACATACACACGCTGCTTGTGTTGGCCCGACGGAGATCATGACGGCGCCTATTTTAGACGCTAATAGTCTAAGAGATGCTGGCTGGTGTACAAGGTCCAACAACGCCAGCATAACTCATGGACTCCTTTCCCTGCAAACGATTTGTGTCAAACGGGCTAAACTCTTTGCCGGAAAAGCATGGATCGGGGAAAATAGGAAGGAAAGGAAACGAAGATACATGCAACGCATTACGGCAGAGAGTCTCGGCATCATGCCGCTATTCAGGTTCCGCGGCACTCGCCCAGACGACGGGACAATGGAGGATTCGGAATGCCCACCCGAGCGTCCGAAGCGAGAATGGTGTCAAAGTTGGTCTTACATGGGCTGGCAAGATGCGCGGCCGGCCGGGGAGTTAGGCGTGATCCCTGGTTGACGATTGAACAGACGGCCCAAGATTACGGAGTTGCGTGTAATTCCACGTACGAGGATACTCGATACCGTGCTCCGTAAGTCGTTATACGTCTGCCTGGCACTGCTCGTGTAGGTACTCGTATGGAGTAGCGTAGTGCAGCTTTTCCCCTTTCAAGAGCAGTTCCACCAATGTCGCGATTCGGCAAAAAGGGGTGGTCAAGTTGAGTCGAGCCATTGGGAAAGCAAATCTCTCGAGGTTTGCAATACTGTATTAGTTGATGTAGTTTGTGGCTTTTTATGTTGGTAGATGTCGAAACCGCTCCGGTGAATTGGCCGAGGCTGGCCAATGAGCAGCCGCCAAAACACCGAGCAGCAGCTTCGAATACGCCGCTTTCCGAGCGTCAAGCTGCGAGCTACAGCACGCCTTGCCGTCATTGTTGATACAAACTCGTTGGGCTCTGGATTTTTTTGCGCGCATTTTCTGACGTTTGCAATTTATCCTTGGAGAGGAAAATACCGCTGGATGCTGGGGCCGTACCGCGTGACTTGTAGACAATATCCTCCAAAGAAGACAAAAACAAGCACAAACAAGAGAAATCACCGAGTCGTGTGCAAATCAGGTCCACCTTTTGCAACGACCAGCCATGGATCCGGCATCTCTTGACGATATCCCAAAGATTTCTCCCCCAAATCCTGTTGAGAAGAAACGCCGTCGGCCGCCGCTCTCTTGTGAGCAGTGCCGGAGACGCAAGATCCGCTGCGATCGCACGCAGCCGTGCAACAAGTGCATCGAGTCCAACGCCCCCCAGCTGCACGTATGCGCCGGTGCACATCCCGGCGTGGCGGGCCAAGAAGCTGGATCTGCTGGCCAGCGGCAACGGGGATTCAGCAGTCGATGGTGCGGCCAAGAATCCGTTGAGGGCCATCAAGGCGGCGGAACCCAGGCCTGAAGCTCCAGGAACAGACACGATGGAATCCCTCCACCCGGTTCTGCCGTTTCTCGGCGTGGACTCGACCAGCGCGTCTTCGTCAAAGGTCGTTGGCTCGCTGGCTGGGTCTTCGTCCACCTCGTCGTCGCCCAATGTCGACTGGCTGGTTGCCCGGGTTCACCAGCTGGAGGAGAAGCTGGCCAAGGCTCTGCGCATCAGTGATGCTCAGGATGGGCAGAAGAGGCGTCCGTCTACACCGGAGATGGCGGAGCCTGGGGATGGATTCGTGGCCAAGTCTCGGTATTACGGGCACAGCCACTGGATATATGGTGTCAATGCTGTGAGTTTTCTTCTTCTTCTTTACTATGCAGCAAGGTTGGGCTAATGAGAATTTCCCTTCTAGCTCAAAGTTGAGCATGATATTGTCGGTCAGGACAAGATCAATCAGGGCGAATTGTATGCATCACTCCTCCGATGCAAGACAATTGGCCGCAAGATCAAGAAGAACCGCCTAAAGCCGCTCTCTTCTACTAATCTTGGAGCCCATATGCCCACCAGAGAGCTGGCGGACGTGCTTGTGGAAAACTATCTCCGCACTTTTGAAGGCGTCTTCCGAGTTGTCCACATTCCCACGTTTCGAGCTGAATACGCGAGATTCTGGGAGGACAGCCAGCCATCCAACGAGTCTTTTCCGATCCTGCTCCAGCTGGTCTTGGCCCTCGGAGCGGCCCTGTACGATGATCACTTCTCCCTGAGGCCAATGGCGACGCAGTTCATTTTTGAAGCCCAAATGTGGCTCATGATTCCGCCAGAGAAGAAGAGGATGAACATTGAGGGCATTCAGATCCAGTGCCTGTTGCTCCTCGCCAAGTCGACTTGCAACGTCGGCGTAGACATGGTGTGGATGATGGCTGGAAATCTGGTGAGGAATGCCATGTTCGTAGGCCTTCACCGCGACCCGAGATATCTCGGAGACTTGACGAGATATCGGGCCGAGATGCGGCGTCGCTTGTGGGCGACTGTCCTGGAGCTGAATCTGCAATTATCCTTTGAATCCGGCGGCTCGCCACTGCTGTCTACGGCTCACTACGATACTCTGCCTCCCGCCAACCTGAACGACGATGAGCTCACAGACGAAAAGGACAATGGCAGGCTGAACATGAAAAGCCCCAAGGTGCCCACCCAGACGTCCATACTGAGGGCTCTGCTGGCAACGATTCCGCTACGCATGAACCTCATCAACCACGTCAACAACACGCGGCCGGGCGACCACTATGAAGAGACGCTGCGGCTGAATTCAGATCTGACAAAGGCCTGCCGGACCATCTCAGAGGCTCTTCAATCTCTCCAGGCCGTGCCAAACTCACCAATCTCGCACTTTCACGTCTTGGTCACGGAGATTTGTCTCTACCGCTGCTTCCACGCACTTCACCAACCCATCATTGTCAAGTACCTAAACGACGCCAGGTTCTACTTTTCTCGGCAAATGTCTCTGGACAGCGCCATGAAGATTACGCACATTTGGGGATTCCCGGATGCCTGGTGCGACGACCAAGCCACCGCCTCCGAAGCAATGGACGCAGACCTCAAGAGGCTCGTCACCAACGGAACGGGCATGTTCCACAACGTCGCATCGCAGGCCATGATTATTGTCCAAATAGAGCTTCTCAACGCAAAGGCCGGCCAGGCCACGAGCCTGGGCTATCTCCCAACGGTGGGCAGCGCCAACCTGCACGCGCGTCTCGAAGCCACGCGGGCGTGGAAGCTCGAACGGGTTCGGTCCGGAGAGACAAACATCAAGGGCATCATCTTCGCGGCGGCGTGCCTCGCGCACATCGAGGCCCTGGAGCAGGGCGTCGATTCCAAGCAGAGGACGCGCATCATGTTTCAAGCGGCGACGGAGGTTGGCCAGCAGTGCTTTGAGATTCTCAAGGAGGTTGCTGAGCGGGAAGGGCTGCCGAGGTCCAAGTGGGAGGCTGAGACAGCGAGCCTCGATGGCAGGTTCCTTGGGGGACGATTCCTATGGACTGGATGCAGGATTGGACGTTTGAGGACGGGCAGGGCATCTCTTTCCCGCAGTGGGATCCTGATTTTGACACTGGTGATTTCATGGAGGAGCTGGGGTTTGACATTGGCGAGTTTTAGGAAAGGCCTGTGATGATGCCACTCAAGAAGAAATTCCGCTCTACTCTACTCTATATATATAGATTTGCTGAGGGTCTTCCCTTTTCTGGTGATATTACCCGATTTACGGATGCCCGGTCTAGATGGGGGAGGGCAAGACATTGTCTCTGGCACTTTCGTTCGTGCACTCCTCCCACTTGCCCAAAGCAGCAGCGTCCGTTGACTCTTGTACAGAATGCTGTTGGTCGATGGGTGGACGAGGAGGCATCAGCCACGTCAAGTGTCTCTCTTTTGCTCCTGCGTCGAGTTGCGTTTTTTTCCGAGTTGAAAAGGATCCTCCCTGCAGGTGACACCGCCATGTTGAGCTTTTGTCTTCTCATACTCTTGCAGAGGAGAAACGGCTCTTATAAGAAGAATCAAGGTCGTTTTCGCTCTCCTATAATCCATCTCGACTCTATCCCGTACAACCTAACGAACTCGGAGGTTTTCTCTATTCAAGACGCTTCAAACCTAGGCAATCACACCCATCCATCATCGCCATGACTCCTCTCAAGACCAACATCCTGCTCCTCGCCACGCTCTTCGCAAAGCTGGCCACGGCTGAGCCGAGCGAGAACATTGTCATCCCCAGCACCTTGCCCGGCTGCACGTCCACCATGACCCTCACACAGTCTCGCCTCTCAACGCCCCCGTTCTGGCCACAGTGCTCCTGGGACGGAACCATGACCGCATACCCGTCCACCGTCACGATTGACCGCTCGGTGGACTGCCATGGCTGCACGGATGTCCGCGTCACGGCGGTTCCTCTGGTGCATTGCCCGGCCATGATTATTTCGACGGTGGTGCATGTGGCGACGCCTTCGACGACGTATCGCACGGTTTGCTCGGCGACTCCTACTCCTACGCCTTGAGTTTGGTGGTGAGAAAGTATCGGGGGAGATGGCTGCTGCTTAGTTTTTGATGAGTAGGGTGGAGGAAGTATGGGATGGATTTTGTTGATTGGCCTTTTCGGCTCTGATACGAACTCAGTTGTCTCGAAGCATGTTAAATGGGCGATTCTGTAAACTACAGAGATGTATACGGGCCCTTGTTATAAAGCTACTATATTTACATACGTCTTGTGAGATGGCCAACCTCTTGGTGCAATGTACGTGATATGAATTCTATTATCCCGCTTCATGAGAACACGAATCCCCATAGTAGTTGCTCAGTCATCGCATGTATAGTTCACGATGCCCCTCTAACTTCAAGTAGCCGTATCCATGGTGCAGGCTGCAAAAGCGCCACTGGCTTATCAGATTCTACCGCCAACTCAAATCAACTTTTTGCTTCGTTCAAGTTTTCTTCTTTACACAAAATCTTGAGCCTATTGCAAAGACTACCTTTATATTTTGTAGAAACTCTAACTTTGCTTTGCCTGTTTTCCGCCTCTTTTTTCCCTCTCTCTTATAGTTTTGAATTTGTTTGTTGACGCTTGGAAAAAGCCTTTCGCACGATAGTTTATGAGCTGCTATATAATGGCCTTGTTCCTCCCCTTCCCCTTCCCCCTTTTCTCTTTTGCCACATTATAAAATCATCATCTCCCCCACAATACACCAAGCGATATTAAGAAAGCACAAGACAAACAAAGAATCAAAATGACAATGCTCCCTTCGCTCAAATCCGCCCTCATCGTGGGCGCTCTCGCTTGCACTGCCACAGCAAACCCCATCTCTCGCCTTCCTCTCGCCAGGCCCTCCCACAAGCTCAATGACCCAAGACCGGTACGTTGTTTGCTAGAAAAGACACTCTCGCATTGCGTGAACACAAAACTAACATTCTTATCAAAGACAGCTTCTATGACCTCGGTCTACCCTATGCCCACATATGTGACAATGACCAAGCAGTTGACTGTGGTTGTTGAACATTCCCCGGTGGATTGCGCCGGTGGCCCGCTTCCGACACTGTTCACGGCGCAGGCTTGCGATTTCGATCATGCTCTTACGCCGATGACTAGTACTCGGTATTACTGCGGTGGCTTAATGTCTGCTCAGACGAGTGATGTTGAAGAAAAGGGAGAGGATGTTGTCCATAAGCCTAATGAGGACACTGATGAGAATGAGGACACTGATGAAGACGAGGACGAGGAGGGTGAGGATGAGGATGAAGATGAAGAAGACGACGAGGACGAGGATGACGAGGATGACGAGGATGACGAAGATGATGAAGACGAGGTCGACGGCGACAACCTGGATGACCATTCCGAACCTGACTATTTCGCACATGAACATTTCGAGCGCCAGAATTCGGACTGCACAACTCAACGCATGCTGGGCCCCTCGCTCAACTTTGGCAGCACCAGCACCGTCTACACCACCACCTCGACCGTCTCCCAGCTCGTCAACTGCGGCCGGTGCACCGCCGTTACGACGGTCCCTTTCTTCTCCACGGGTTGGAAGCCCGTCTTCCCGACCTACACCACGACGGTCACGGCCATACAGCCCACCACGTCGACGAGGCTCGAGTGCGAACCGCAGCCCACACAAAACGTTGCATTTGTCGAGAGAGCAGTTGCTGGCCACGACGCCGCCAACGGCGTCCCTCGTCCTGTGCGAACACACCTCACCAAGGTTGACCATTGGCCCCCGGCCCTGACGACTTACACGGATTTCCCCGTGGGGCGTGACGAGGTGGAGTGCGCCTTGTATTATAATCTCTTCCCGTCGCGGCTGGGCAGCGTACGAAAGATTTACACTGCCACTCGCACAACGACGGCGCACAAGGATTGTGGTCCCTGTGCGCTGGTCTGGGGCACGGCTGCGTATCCCTTCGCCGTTGGGCCTTTGCCGACAACCAAGACTAAGAAGGGGAAGACGACGGTGACGGCCATGGCGTGCAGAACTCCTGGTAAAGGGTAAAGCATTGGTGGCAAGGGAATTCTTTGGGGGATGGTAGTTGGATGGTGCGATGGGCGTTGGCTGGCGCATGAATTTGGTTCATGATATTCTACTGATTTGACGTTTTTGGGGGGGGAGTGAATCATGTCTTCCTTGTGTAACTGGGAAGATGTCATGGCAACAGTAGTGTTGGTAGTTAGTTGAATGTAATCAAACATTGTGTAATCCATTTCATCTCTGTCTCTTTGGAGTATTCTCATCTAGACCATTCTCTGTCCGCAATGCTGGAGGAGGCGTGGCGCTCTTGGCCAGTAGATTCCTCGTAACATCGATACGCCAGATGATTGGGCCGCGCTCTTCGTCATGGCGTCTGTTGGTCTCAACCCATGTGCGAATCTGGCCACGCACTTCTTTGTTCGACGTGATGGTGACATTGCCCGTCGCCCAGCCGTACATGTAGATGCTCAGCTTGGAGCTCTTGAAGGCGCCGCACTTGGCAACGTCGAGAGCAACCATGGGGAGTCGTCCCTCGGCTACCGCCTGGTTGACGGTAGACATGGTCCACGTCTCATTGAGGATTTTGATGGGGATTTGCACATTGTCGGGAAGAGCATGGACAGACAGCTCTTGGAAGCGTCTGCGAATGTCCTCGACCGGCATATCCCGCGTGGCGTCGTCAAAGGGGACCAAGAGCCTCCCACGCTCCCTTTCGGTGGGCGTGCCGACGGTGCGGAGGACTTCGTGGAAGTGCTCTGCGGCTTCTTGCGTGCAGACGAGGGTACGGTTCTGTAAGATTGGATACAGGGCGCCCACCATGACACCGCCGTGTTTTCGCTCTTCTTCGATTTGTAGCCGCGTTGTCTGGGCTTGCCAGGGTTGGGGCTCGAGTTGCAGGTGAGTGATGTCGGAGATGAGGTCGATGAGGATCGTGTGATCCATGTTAAGGGTATCCGTTAGACCCTCAAATTCGTCTCCTATGAGATTCCTTATGGCATCCTGGATGGGCGGAGGTTGCGTTTGCATGAAGACGCTGCTAGAGTCCTCTACAACAATGTCAACCAGGGGGTCGAGGCGGCATATCTGATCCAACAGCACATCGATATCTTCGTTTTCTCCTCTCACGAGGTTGGGAAAGACGATGCGCAGGCGAGGGACGCGATACTCGTGTCGATTCATCTTAGCCGCCGCAACGAGCCGCTTCACCTGCTTAGCAAGGGGCGTGTCCTCCCATTCTTCCGGGTCGACCGCCTCTCCCAGCTCGTGGTCACCCCATCCCCAGCCGCAGTCGGTCATCTGCCGAGCCAATCTGTCCGCTTGAAGCCATCGAATGTCGAGCCACTCGCGTCCTCCTTGGACCACGTCGACTTCCACCTTGGCCTGCTCTTTGAGAGTTCGATTCAGCTGCTGCTTTTCCCTCCCATTGCCAACGATTTGGGATGTTTGTTTCTTCCGGTCTTCTTTGGCCGACCCCTGAAATGTCTGATCAATGACGAGAAAGGCATGACACCGCTTGAGAATCTCCCAGTGAACCGCCTCATGCTGTACGATTGTCGCACTGGCCACCAGCTTTCTGTTTAATAGACCCAGTCCAATCTCATCCTGCCCGCCGTCGACGAGTTCGGATTCCACTCGCTTCAGGACATCATGTTCTTTGCTTATTTTACGGATAAAGGCGGGCAGACCGGTCACACGCGAGTTCTTGATCTTTGATTCAATGGTCTTGAGAAAGCTTTCAATCTCGGGTATGTATGAGTCACACGCAAGGATATTCTTACGAGTCTCTTGCAGCATCAACTGCTTTGTGGCAGCAACATCATCTTGGCCGCCATGAAGGGGGTGAGGTTCTGGCTCTTTGGCGGTTATTGAGCCCATGATGGTTGTATTCAGCAAAGCAAGAGGCAATAGTGATTGCCCAGGCTTGAGTAGTTCATGACCAATCTCTCGCCATATCCGATTATTTTACAGCCTAAAAAATGCACAGCCTTGCAGCATGAAGCTTTCGTGACAAACCTGTGGATGCCTAATTCATACTGTGCTACGGATCATACTTTTACCGTCCCGGAGCTCTTTCAAGCGCAGAGTCACCAACCATGTTCGGATGTAAATCATTGAACACAGGGTTTCTACCTATTATGGAGTGGTTGATGGATTATTGCAGCAAATGTGAAACAATACAGATTATGGTTTTGTAAATTGACCGAATTCAGCCAACCTAATTTACACACAACACATGTCATTCTAGGGCATACAATCCAGGAACAAGTCCAGCCTCGGTGAGTGCCCAGTTGGTCTAGGTTAGGTCCAGGCCGCACTAACAAAAGACCACGGCCTTTGAGGCACTGGATCCTTCATCGTCCACGTTACATCCACTCTGCCGGATATCACATGCCTTCACACGCATACCAGCAATTAGATGAATACACCAATCCACAGAGTACTTTATAATTTCGCAACTATTAATCCAATATGTGTAGAATTTCATAACCATTTATGAAACACATGTGGACTAATTCTCACCCCATCACCCAGCAGACTTTTTCCTCCGCAGCATCGTACCCAATCTTCCATCCACCTCCAACCACTTACATGAATCCTCACCCCATCCATCATGCTAGCTTCACCTCCATCCTCTTTTCGCCACTGCTCGGCAATCGTCTCCATGAGTGTCCCAGAAAATAATGCCTCGTCTCCATCCACCCCCACCATCACAAACGGCGTGAACAAGAACCAAGAAGAAAAGAAAAAGTTGGTTCCTTGCATATCGGCCGCAACCCGAACATCCAGTCCATCCTCTCTACTCGCAAGACTACATGCTACAAAATCAAGTCCGTCGCCCGCTAGCATGGCTGACAAGCCAACCACAATCCATTTTCCACGTGGCGGACAAAATCCACCGGTTGCCAACTCATCAATGACTCGAGCCGGCGTCCGATCAATCCGCTGCAACCCGCCTCTTGTTGTTTTGTGTGCCTGATTACGTGTGACATGCAAGATGCAGTGTACCTTGACCACTCGGATCATCATCCACAACGCACATCCATGACAACGAACAATGTCGGGAAAAGAAAAAAAAAGAGGGGAAAACACAGGAATTCCAACATCCGGTGCAATCGGAATCACTGGATGAGAAGAAAAATAACTTGTAACCTGCATTAGTGATGACCGGATACCTGCACCAACGGCCAAATCGGCGACCATTCCGCCAGTAACAAAGGGGACCCATGATGATGGAGAATGAGGTAGTAAAAAAAAACTCATACTGATTTGATAGCAAGCTCCCATTGTCAAAATAAAAAAAAGTTCCTGGGTGCGCTTTAGAACACAGACTAGGCGTTGAAATGGTAGACCGAACCAATTGGGAATACGTTTGGTTTGGCTCGGCGAGAATGGGCTACGGAAAGGATAACGCCATGGCGCATCTCGCCAACAACTCATAAACGAGGACGACACGACTGAACGGAGTTTTGCAAGTGGCATGGTGTAACGCCATACAACGTCCTTTCGCACGTTTCAAAGAAAGTTAGAGTTAAGCTCAGGCAACCACAGACGTCAAGAGGCAAAATTTATATCATAAAAGCAAAATAAACATTTCAATTATATATATAAGAGAACCGGAATATATATATATATATATAAACAGATTCAAAGTAACTTGCGTGGACATCCATAGCCTCGATGGACATCGGGGGAATCCGTAAAAGCCACACACCAAACACCGTAGATATTCTCCACGTAAGAATTCTTGAAGCCGAAACACATGTATCAAATCCCAAAAGCCAGCCCAACATATTTTCTCTATGCCCCTCCGCGTGATCAATCGGTAACTAATCAAGAGAAGTTGACGGTAACCTCGACGGAAGCCTTGCCGGGCTTGACGTTGAGACCTAGGCCATCGAGAGCCTCGGTGCCGCCAACGAAGGCGTTTTCACCCTTGCCGCCGGGCCAGATGGTAGAGCAAACGCCCTCGTACTCACCAGTGCCGCAGACCTTCATGCCGGGAATGTTCATCTTGTTGGCAGCAGCCACGATGGAAGAGGCGTCAAAACCGGACCAGCCACCATTGGAAAGGTTACCAACATCACCCTCGACCCAGGTAGAGGCGAACTGGCCAATGTTGGTCAGCTCAGGGCCGTCGGGGCCGCAGGCACAGCCAAACTGAGTGTTGGAGTCGACAGCGACGACCTGCTTGCCGCCGCCTCCGGGAAGGTCAAAGGTCAGAGCCTCATGGCCGTTGAAGAAACCATCAATCAGACCATCGGCTCCGATCTTGAGCCAGCACTTGCACTGGGCGTCGTCGCCAGCATTGTTGAAAACCACGGTGTACTGGTACTGGTCGAGGAGGTGGCTCTTAACAGGCATCAGGTTGCATCCGTAGGGGCCGCTGCCGCCGACATTGCCCTTGTAGGCAATCTCCTGGGCGGTAGCACGCTTCTTGTTTCCACCGCAGAAGGGAGTGTAGGTGGAAGGGCCAGAGCCCACACCGGCGGCAGAGCTGGCAGCGGGAGGAGCAGCGGGAGCAGAAGGCGAAGGCGAAGGAGCAGCGGGCGAGGGAGTGGGAGAGGCGACGGGCACGCTGGGCTCAACAGGCTTGTTGGCAATGACAAAGTCGCCGCGGGACTCGATGGAGTCGTGGGCGCGCTTGTGGGCGTGGCCGCTGGGGTGGGCAGAGGCGCCGAGGGCGGCGAGGAAGATGGAAGCGGTGGAGAACTTCATGTTTGCAATGTTGTAATAAAAGATGCCGTCTATGTTGTATATCCAAAGGAGCGAGCGATCGTCTTGGTATTTCCAGAATACCGCGAGGTTGTTGCTGGAGGAGGCCGAAGGAGCGAGGCGACTAGATGCGCGGGCGAGAGCCGTGTTTGTAGGGTTGCGAAAAAGAGAGTGTTTGGCAACGCAAGCGATGTCTTGTCTTGTCTTTAAGGAATGACTTTGAAGGCCTGGTGTAGACGGTGAGGAGGAGGAGAGAGAGAAGAAGGGGAGCGGGAGGGAAGCGGGAGTTATTAATGCCCCCAGCATGCCAGCCCAGCACAGGGGACGAACACTGGCCCTGGAGCCCTGGAGCCCTGGAGCAGGGGGGAGTGCACGATGCCAACTTCTGCAAGCGACCCGTGCTTCGGGGCTCCTTAGTGGGTGGCCACGCCTGTGCCGGCTCGTAAAGCTGCCCCTAAAGACTCGCGGTCCATCAATGCTGCCCCCCCGTGAAACCTGGCTAGGAGAGCTAGCAGACCCCTGTCGCCCGCTAGCCACAGCAGTCCAGGAACCACCAGGTACCCGCCGCCTGTCATTGGCCCAGGTGGCCGTGGAGCCCGAATTGGGGTTTTTTTACAGCACAGTAGAGCTGCTGTCGCGTCAGCCCACATGCACAAACCTTGGGCCACTTCTGCAACCAGAGCTGAAGATGGAGAATGTTCATCGTGGAAATTGTTCAAAACTTGTTCTTTTTTTGCTGACATCCAGCCATGCCTTTGCACAAATCAGAGTTTAGATGATGCATCAATAACAGAATCGACAACAGCCCAGCCAGACGTGTTCACGCACGCAATCAGTCAGTCTTTGTGGGTGATCCACGCGTGATCCACGCATGGGTTTGCGTCCACCATGTCAAACGCACTCGTACCAATTTCAACAGAGATACCGCGGAGAACAGCGCCAGACACGAGCCATTGCAAGTACCCAGGCGTCCGAGTGTACTTGGTGATTCCATGCATAATCTCCTCCAGAAATCGAATCAATCAATCAATCCGTCACCTCCGTCGTCCTCATGCGAGAGAACCTCCATGTAGTTCACCTCCTGGCTCCTGGTTTCCCCCAAACTGTTCTCGGCGCCCGTTCACACGCCAATGAACGCCTCGCCAAAGCCCGTTCAGCAGCCACTCAGTCTCCTCTCCAAGCACGAGACAAGACACATCTTTGCTCTCCCAACCTTTTCTTTTTCTTTCCCCCCCTTCGTCCCATTCGTCTTCCCCCCTCCCCCTTCTCCCACCGCCAGCCCATCTCGCTGGCCGCCGTGCGTCGCCAACGCCTTCTGGAATGAGGAATGGATTTTCTTTGGCACCCCATGCCCTGTAGCCGACGGTTGGAAGGGGAAATGAGACCCCCCGGGAGGTAATTTCGCGCGAAATCGGGGCTTTGCTGCATCGGGTTACCGGCTCGTGAAGCCAAGCCCAACGGCTAAAACAACCTGGTCACGGGCGGTCAGGGTCGGCAGTTTTCCATGTTGTCTTTTGCTTCTTCCACGGTGCAAGGTTCAAGGTTCTCTCGCTGCAGGGTTACCTAATGGAAGTCGTCTTGTTGTGACGAGAAGTTTGTCATTGTCATTGAATACGAGCGCGGCATGTCTTGGAAGCTTTCCAGGCTGTCGCCTATTTGCACGACCAATTTCGCCTGTTCGGCTGTCGTATGTGAGCCTGTGCTACAGTATCATTGCTCCCTACTTGGCGTAGCATGGACGATGGAGAACAAAGCACTTGAGCTGCATCCATGATTTGTCTCGTCGTTTTTTTTTTGCCTCTTCCAATTGGCTACAGTAGCTGCAAACTCAAACAATGCCAAGTGCAATGCAGGGCGCTTCTATGGGAGCAATAGTATCTCGTACTCCAGCCCCCCCCTTGGTTCACCGCATCGCATGCGCCCAATACCAGAGCAACTACGCCAAACCACCAGAGACTAATTCCATTCCAACCACCCTTTTCTCGCGCGCCACAGACACGTCAGCGTCAATATAGTGCTCTCTGCATGCATAACTACACATGGCATTGACTTTATCCACAAAGCAACACCTCAATTCAATATCGATCCATCTGCTGCTGTACTCGTACAGTATAGAGCCATGTACTCGTACTCACACTACTACGGACTACAAGTATCACATTGATTCCCACACGGACCATTGCAGCAATACCCACCGCTACTACGAGTGCTATTCTTATCCCGTCTCCCCCATCTTCCCTGTTTTTTTTCTTCTCCTATAAACCCCGTTGACACGGGCACCGCCCCTTGGGATCCATCCTATTCTCCGTGCGAGTGCATATCCCGCCTTTCCGGCTCTCCACATCCCCAGCCGCAGCTTCGGATCCGCGTCAGCTCCTCACCTCACCTCACCTCGACCCCCCTCTCTCGGCATTCTCCTAACAGACCCAACATTCGACGCTCCGAACCCCCTATGGAAGCCTTCTATCCTTGGAACACTAATCTCAACTACTCAACATCCGACGAGCACTGCCACTGCATACGTGTGCAATGGTTTGAACGTTTTATCTTATGCTCGTAGCCGTGAAGTAGTATATACCCGTATGGACACAATCAACCCATCTCGTAGCAAGTACACGCACTGTATGTGCTAGTAGATACCTACGTATGCATGGACAACTCAGCATCGTTCGATGCTTACTCCCTTGTCTTGTGTTTTGTGGCTGGGGAGTCATGTCGTGTCCGTTTCGAGGAATGCGAGGACGCCAACGACTCTAACCACTCGGAGATTCCTGTGGCCACCACTTCATCACTCTCTAGCCAATGTTTCAGTTTAGTTCCATGCAATAGACACGCCAAGTAGTCGAGCTGCACTGCATATCTTCTTTGTGCTTGATGCCTTACTATTAGTAGGCAGTAAAGCATCCAGCCTCTCTGGACAAGATCTGAAACAGCTCGCAATATGAACATCTAGGGTATGTGCCGTCAGAGACGAGCATCACGCACATGCTCGCCTCAGCTCTGTTTAGACAAACAAGTAGATCCAGTCGCTGTAGACAAGTTATACTAGTACAAAAATAAGATGGAATACTACCACCCAGAGTAGAAGTACTATCACATATTCTCTTTGCTTCTGAAGAACTAGAAAATATGGGAGGACGGTGTCATTCGCTCTTTTAGTACTAAGTCATGCCTTCTTTTCACTCTCATTGTACCCAGACCGGTGATCTTTGCTAGGTTGCTCACTGCTTTGGATATCTCGTGCTATTATTTTGTTCGACGGCATACCTACGAGGCTCTGAAGCTGTATGACATTGATGAGAGTTTCTTCTTTTTCCTTTTCCCGGTTAGCCAAAACGGGCCCTTTTTATTGTCCCTCTCGTCATCCCATCTTTGGGATAGGCCCTGCCCGAACCCAGCCGCGAGCCTCGTTGCCCAACCACTTGCCGCGGCCAGACGCTGCATAATGTCAAGGACAGCATGAGCTTTCTCAAGACCAGGTTCCCCTCACCCTTCTCCTACAGTGCTTGTCTCTACCCTCTTTTTCAAACCCCCTTTTGAGCGACGGGACCCCTTTCGAGAGCATGTGCAAGGGGGCTTTTGGTCTCTTGAACATTGCGCCCAAGTGGGCGGCCCGCCTGGCTCCAAAATGCTCCTACTTGCTGCTCCTACTTGCTGCTCCTACTTGCTGCTGCTGCTGCTGCCACGAGCGCTACTGCGGCCATGCTGCCATTGTAGCGTCAAGTACGCAATGTCCTCGGCATCTACGTCTACTCTGGCCGGCAGCTGCCATGTCGCCCTGAGCTGTCACCGCTGCCTGCCGCCGCTGTCGGTTTGTTTGTAGGCGGTGGATTGGGCTTGCCATCTTGATACCGTCACCCCGCAAAGCGTTTCCATGGCTGGAGTTTACCGCTAGCCTCTCTCTTCCCCCCCCCCTTCCCACCCAAATAGACCGCCCAATCAACAGCCACTATCCCTGCGCCCGCCCGTCTCCAACTCGGTCCCCTTCTCTCCATTCCATCGTCTTGCCGCCAGGTGGTTGCTTGGCCATCCAATCTGCCTCCGTTTCTGCCTGTTGACGCTCGCTTCCCGCACGCCCGAGTCGCCATCGCTAACTGCTGCTGCTTGCCTTTGCCTGCCATCTAGAACCCGCCCGTTGCCCAGCGCCGCCATGGCTCACTCGCCGTCGTCGTCGTCGGCGGCTGACGACCCCGCCGAGAACACGGCCGACGAGGAAGATTCCGAAGACTACTGCAAGGGCGGCTATCACCCCGTCCAGATTGGCGAAAAGTTCAAGGACGGAAAGTACACGGTTGTGCGCAAGCTGGGCTGGGGCCACTTCTCGACCGTCTGGCTGTCGCGGGACAACACAAACGGCAAACACGTCGCGCTCAAGGTGGTGCGCTCCGCCACCCACTACACCGAGACGGCCGTCGATGAGATTAAGCTTCTCAACAAGATCGTCCAGGCCAATCCCAACCACCCGGGCCGCAAGCACGTCGTCAGCCTGCTCGACTCGTTTGAGCACAAGGGCCCCAACGGCAACCACATGTGCATGGTCTTCGAGGTGCTGGGCGAGAACCTGCTGGGCCTCATCAAGCGATGGAACCACCGCGGCATCCCCATGCCTCTTGTCAAGCAAATCACCAAGCAGGTCCTGCTGGGCCTCGACTACCTCCACCGGGAGTGCGGCATCATCCACACCGACCTCAAGCCCGAAAACGTCCTGATTGAAATTGGAGACGTGGAGCAGATTGTCAAAAAGGTGGTCAAGCCCGAGACGCCCGACAAGGAGAACAACCGCAACGGCCGCAGGAGACGTAGGACGCTCATTACCGGCAGCCAGCCGTTGCCCTCGCCCCTCAATGCAAACTTCAACCACAACAACCTGTTCCCGTCATCAACTTCCCAGGGCAGCCTGGCTGGAATGCTCGAAGGTGCGATGAGTACTACCCCTCTCTCCTTGCCATTTTTTTGGGTCTTCTTCTAACGCCCTTTGCTTTCCCTCCAGGTAAAAACAAGGACGGATCGCCAAAGGCCGACGACGCTCACAAGAGAGAAAAGTCTGCGTAAGTCTTTGAAACCTCTGTTGCCTCTTTCCATTCGCGCTGTCTTGTTCTCTTTGCTAACATCAAGGCTGTTTCTTGCCATCTAGTGACCTCCTGACTCGTGAAGTGTCGGGCATCTCTCTAGACAAGTCCAGCACACCTTCGTCGGGCTCAACCGGCGACAAGCGCAAGGATGATGCGCACGCTTTCGAGGTGATTAGCGTCAAGATTGCCGACCTGGGCAATGCGTGCTGGGTCAATCACCACTTCACCAATGATATTCAAACGCGGCAATATCGATCGCCAGAGGTGATTCTGGGCGCAAAGTGGGGTGCAAGCACAGATGTCTGGAGCATGTCTGCCATGGTAGGTGCCCTTGATTCGCTTGACCTGTTTTGTCGACATGCCATGGATTCAACTAACAAACGTGGGACAGGTATTCGAGCTGATTACGGGCGACTATCTCTTTGATCCCCAGTCTGGCACCAAGTATGGCAAGGACGACGACCACATTGCGCAGATCATTGAGCTGCTGGGCCCCTTCCCACGATCCCTGTGCCTCAGCGGCAAATGGAGCCAGGAAATATTCAACCGAAAGGGAGAGCTCCGGAACATTCACAGGCTGCGGCACTGGGCTTTACCGGATGTCCTGAGAGAGAAATATCATTTCAAAGAGGACGAGGCTAAGCGCATCTCGGCCTTTTTGACTCCGATGCTCGAGCTCGTGCCAGAGAAGCGCGCCAACGCCGGCGGCATGGCTGGGCACCCGTGGCTCGACGACACGCCGGGCATGAAGGGCGTCAAGATTGAGGGGCTCGAGGTGGGCAGCCGTGGAGAGGGCATTGACGGCTGGGCCACCGAGGTGCGGAAACGATGAATGGGAGCTCTATATAGACGGACAGGAGCCATGGATCAAGCCATGCTGCGCAATGTATTTTTTGGACCATACTACGCCAACTAATGGAATGGATGGTGGAAGACTGGTGCCCCGGGCAGAGTCGAAAGATGCCCTAGGGTGGCCTTTCCGAGTCAAGGTAGATATGAAAAATGATTCCCTTACGAAACAAACGAGAGAGAGGGGGCGGAAAAAAAAAACAAGACGAAAATCACCAAAAAAAAACAACAACCTTGAGAGGTGTTGGGCGGGGAGCTGGCCACTACAATTTTGACATGATGGAATGGACGGGCGATAGATAGACTTGCAATGTGAAGATGTTGTTTCATCATGCCTAGTTCAAACACGTCGTGTGCTCATGGCCTTTTTTTACCCTGTCCTGTCCTGTCCTGTCTATCCGGCCATGATGCGCTCTTGCGACTGAACGCGCCATCCAACAAAGGGACGAATCGCCAAGCAGACAAACAAGGCAAAAAAGTGACTTGTTGAATGCGTGTGATGCATGTCTTGCGGGTTTCAACTCTGGGCTTGTCTTCCCACCCTTGTCCTCTTCTCCCTCGTCTCTCTTCCTGTACGGTCACATCAAGCACGTACATCCTCCCCGTGTCCACATCCGCCCGAGGAACCAAAAGCAAGGCAAGTTTGTCAGGTATTGAGGAGAGGAACGATGAGTGATGGGTATAGCAAGGTAAAAAGATGGGCACAGGCGGCCAATGCCCAAAGGGTGAAGCCCTAAGATGTCAAGGGCAAATGCTATAAAAACGAAAAAGAAATCAAGAAAAAATGACTCCGGTTACAAAGAAAAGCTGCGAGAAGCAGTCGTGTGAGAAAGGTAAAAGGACAATGGACAAAGGACCAGCAATCAAAGCAAAAAAAGCAAAAAGCAAAAAAACCATGCGGGGAGATATCACTGCAAACAAACAGTACGCCTTCCTCCGAGCCCTTGTTTTTCTCTTCTTCTCCCTTTTCCCCCTTGGTCTCGAGTTTCTTCTTCTTTTGTATCTTCTCCTTTTTTCCATCCACCCTGCCCATAAACACCGCTCCCAAAGTCCTCAAGAACCTAGGCCTTTCTTGTGGCCTGCAGAAAACCGATACGCCTACCCCGTTGCAGAGTCATCCGCAGCCACTTACTTCTTACTTCTCGCTGATCGCCTGGCCTTGACTGCAGCGGCTGGCCCGTCGGCCTTTGCGTCTTCCCGGCTTGCGTCCTCGGCTTCAAGGTCACCATCGTCAGTCTCCGGCGTTGTTGGCTCCTTGCTCGAGCTCGCGTCCTTTTCTTTCTCGTGTGATTTGAGGACTTCTCTTACGATGCGCTTCCCTTCATCCATTTCGCCATTGGGCGTCCCGCAAGCCATGCACTTCCACATGCCCAGCTCGCCCAGGCTCTTGGTGCCCGGCGGGGCCTGCCCGTTCACCACGCGGCACGCGCGGCAGATGAGCACGATGCGGTTCTTGGCGGCGGTCTCGTCCTCGCCCAGCAGGACGTCAAAGATGCGATCGTACCAATGAGGCTCCGAGGGCGGCGGCGGCGGCGGGATGCTGTACAGCTGGCTCTGCGCCGACTGCGGGCGCGGGGGAGGGAGCGTATTGCCAAAGTCATTGGGCGCGAAGTCGGCCGAGGTGTCGAAGGAGGCGACGCTCTGGGCGAGGGGCGTGACGGGTCGGCTGCTGGGAGCGAGCGAGGCGGGCGAGAATTCTCGCCGGGGGATGTTGGCTGTCGGGGGAGGGGAGATGTGAATGCGTTCGGGCATAGTCCAGGATCCCTGCGGCGCCTTCTTCGCATCAGACGGCTCCTCAAAAGCCTCCTGCTGCCTGCTTCGTGGTCTGCCGTCGAGGCCGCCGTACTTTTCAATCAGCTCCATGGTGGAGTCATACTTTGTCGCATCCTTGAGCTTCTGGATCGTCTTGCCGCGCTCTTCTTGCAGCGCCTTGAGCTTGGCCTCGAGGCTTTCGATTCGGAAGTTGTAGTAGCCCGTGATGACGACGCGCGTTGTGTAGATGCTGTGTGACGACACCAACCGGTTGAATCGTCAGCCAGGGGTAGGGGAGCAGGGAGGCGGGGGGAGAAGCAAATCTGCGAATACTCGTTGCGTGTATATATGCGCACAACATGACATGCAATGCGCTCTTCCATTTCAAGTCTCGACAAAGGCAAAAGGGGGGCAAACTCACAAGACAGGCCCGCCAGCCATGCCGGTCCATTCCCAGGGCCCGAGATTGGGATATCCCACAACCAGGAGAAGGACAATGACGCTGACGAGGTAGGCGAAGGAGGTGTAGAGGGTTCCCAGCACCTTGATCTTGCGAGACCGCAGGCGAGTCCATTCCAGGCGGGTCTGGGTGGTTGATATCTTCTTCGAGAGCGCCGAAAGCGCCTTTTCAAACGACGCCGGCGAGGAGTCGTCGCTCTGGTTTGCGCCGGGTCAGTCAGCAGCTGGAAACCGAGGACAACGGCACAAGCAAGACTCACCTTGAACGGCCAAAACGACACCATGGCGGGCAGCTGTTTAAGGGGGGGGGTGTTAAAGGAGAGTCTGGTGAGGTGTTGGAATTGGAATTGTTTGTTGCTTAAGGCAGGCTCGTGGTTCTCCAGGGAAACGGGAACGGGGACCGAGACCGAGACGGGGTGCAAGTTGCAAGCGGAGGGAGCGCAAAAAGGGGGGTCGCGCAAGAAGAGGCTGGCAGGTAAGCACGAGGCTGAAGCTCAAGGCGAGGCTCTGCAACGGCGCAGCCGCAGGCAAAGACAGAAGTTGAGGCTGGTTGAAGCCTCGTGAGCCCTCGCAGAGGGAGAAGCACGAGACAGAGAGGCACGAACAAACGGAGTGACTTGGGCCTAGCGAGTAGATCCGGCAGGACGAAGAAGTACCTTTTGGCTAGTGTGGACACAGAGGCTGAAATGAGCTCGTGGTGACTTCATTGGGCAGGTGGGCGAGGCGCGCCACAGGCTGGTGGGGGGGGGGATTTTTAGTTGATTCAGTGGCAGTTGGCGTGCTGAGCAGTGCTGAGCGATGCTGAGCCACAGCGCGTGCTGCAGCTACCCCGGACGGCCAGCCGACAGACGGGCCAGTGAGTGACCTTGTCGTTGGAGGAGAGGTCATGCCACCCATTGGTTGGGTTGGGACGGAGCACATACAGCCTAATATATCGAGATTACCGTTACTCATAGTGCCTTGCATAGGTAGGTAGATGCGTAGGTAGGTACAAGGTAGGTAATCATCGGATTTGGGTAGCAAATGGCGTCCTGATTGATTCAATGTAGTGCCTCATGTAGTGCCCAACAGCCAGTGAAACGCCAGATTTCAAACACAACATGTCGAATGCGCCACGATCCATCTCTTCTTTTCCAATGGCAGCGGTGCATTCAGGAGGCACTCGTCTAATGCCACCTGCTGTCCCAACTGATGGATGCCTCTTCGTATTCTGCCGGCGGTACATGGTAAAAATGCAACCCTTGAAACGCCATGCTCGTTTCAATATGCATGCCAGGCACCCTCCGCGTTGGCCGATCGGGGCACATCTCACGCACGCTAAGATAATCAGCGTCTTGGATCTTGCATAATGCCCATCTGACAAGTCAATTGATTCCAACAAGAGCAACACCGAGTTTTTCTCATCAGCTGTGACATGGTGTCGTGGTGATGAATCAAAGAAACAAGCATGCAAGTACATAAAAGCATGGGGAAAAAAAGGCTCATCAAATTTCAGCTTCAATTATCTTCTAGATACGAAACCTCTGTGCTGACATTGGCAACATGGCGGGCTTTGTACATGACGTATGAGGGTTTCTACATAAGATAGATCCTTCTGTCTTGAAAATCATTTTCCCATAATCATAACATCGTGGAGAACATCATTAGCAACTGCATTCCCATAATCATAACTTCGTTGGTAACATCATCATTGCCACTCTCTACTCATCATGCAAATGCAATACCATCATCCTCAACCCAGCGTGAATCGGGATTGGCAGAAATAACCTCCGGCGTGAAGCGAAAGTTGAGGTTCCACATACACCGATGCGCCGTCCAACGGTGGCTGATGTCATTGCACGTCTGGCCCGCGGCGATGCATTCCCAGCAAAGAAGCATGCCGCCGTTGCAGTCGTCGCAGAGATATGCCTGCTGCTCGTGGACGCTGGCTCGGCCGCAGACGTCGCAGTGGCACGTTTCTTGATCCCAAGGGTGCTGCAGTTGCTGGCCTGCCGGGTCCTCCAGCCAGATGGGTATGTTGGCTTGCTTGGTGTATCTCATGAGGTACTTGACAAACTGCTTCTTCCCGGATCGCTGGGCGTGGGCAAAAAGAGTGCAGCCCAGATAGTCTCTCTCGGCGAAATCCGCAAAGCCTGCGTTGATAAGGAGCTCCACCGTTTTGCGGTGCCCGTTCCTGGCAGCAGCGAAGATGGGAGTCGTGCCAAACCTGTCTCTCGCGTTCGCCGTGCCGGTCAAGGGCAATAGCATCTCGACGACCTTTACGTGCCCTCGCACGGCGGCGTGGAAGAATGCCGAGCGGCCTAGGTTGTCTAGGTGATCAAGCCGGAAGCCGGGCGCCTTGAGAAACATGTTCAACAGACGGTAACTTCCCGCATAGGCAGCTCTGATACCTGGAGTGTAACCTGCGGCGGTCATGGCCATGATATTGGCACCGTGGCGTAGGAGGAGCTTCGCCGTCTGCAAGTGACGGCCATCTGCAGCGCAAATCAGAGAGTTCCATCCAGTTACGCTGCCGTCCTTAACATTAGCACCGCGCATTAGGAGGATGTTGGCCAGCGAGGAATGGCCATTGTCCGAAGCTGCCATGAGCGGCGTCCAGCCCGACTTGGTCTTCATGTGGACGTCAGCCCCGTGGACAATCAATAGGTTGACTACGTCCAAGTGGCCATTAGTAGCAGCCAGTATGATTGGACCCCAGCCATCGAGGGTCTTGGCCATGACGTTTGCTCCACGGTGAATTAGGAGCATGGCCATTCTGAGGTCGCCGCGGTTTGCAGCCATGCAGAGACACGTCCATCGATTTTTGCCTGCCTGCTCGATATCAACACCTCGAACCAGTAGCAGCTCAACGGTATCACAGTGTCCTCTGTTGGCCGCGATGTTCAAGGGAGTCCAGTCGTTTGCTGCAGCAGCCGAATCGTTGAAACCGTGGTTAAGAAGCACGTTTACTGTCTCGGTGTGTCCGCCCTCGGCGGCGGAGTGCAGGCAACTCCAACCACTAGCATCGGGAGTTGCATCAGCCCCTCGTTTGAGAAGAAGGTCCACGACGCCTGCGTGGCCGAGGGCAGCGGCCGACCTCAGCACGGAATAGTTCATGCCGCCGACGATACTGTTTTGCGAGACTCCATACTTGTCCACCAAGAGCTTCACAACACTCACGTTCCCACGGCAACAGGCCACGGTCATGGGCGAATAGCCCTTGCTGTTCCTCGCTGTATAGCTAGCCCCATGCTCTACCAGCATCTTGAAAATGTTGGCGTGCCCGTAGCTAGCAGCGAGGGTGATGGGCGACCAGCCTCGCTCGTCTTCGGCGATTGGGTCGATTCCGGGAGTCGACAGCACCAGTTCAGCACATTTGGGGCTTCCAGTGGACGAGACAACGTAGATGAGATATGGGTGGTCTCCCAAGGGGATGCCCGCTTTGATGGCTCTCTTGAGGGTCTCTACCCTGTCATGGGTGGCGGCCCACGTGAGGCAGGAATCTTGCTTGTACTTGTGATGCTCCTGATCTCGCTGGTATAAAACATCGCCAAACATGAAGTTGAAGAGGCGGCAGGTTCTCACGAAAGCAGCAATGTCGCCCTTTTCTTCCAGGTTCTCTCCGATCTGTTGGATGATTTCGATGGGCATGTGGCCCAGCGAAGGTATTCCGTCCGTCTCCTCCATGGTGCATTTGCTTTTTCCTGAAGGACTAGTGCTTCTGCTGCTTCCTTCCACGGTGATGGTTTCTTCATTCATCATGCCTGGGGCCTGCATGGCAAAGAGGCGAAAGCTTGACGTAGAAGACAAGGTGCTGCACCTCGTATGCTAGTCGACAGAGTCTATGCATGAAACAATGTCAGACGAGGAGCAAAACCAAAGACGGCAGAAGAGAAGAATAATACCGTGTCAAAATACAAAGGAAAGAGGGGAGACGACGAGATCAGACTCGAGCTTGATGCAGAAGAGGAGAAGAAAGGATGTCCCCAAGGACTGGAAGAAAGAAGAAGTAATGAAAAGCGAGCAAGGCTGCCGGCCGGCAGGTGGCTGGCTGCACCTGCACAAACAGTTCAGCCTCAGCGGCAAGAGCTGCCATGGGATCAGGCAGGTAGCCGTCTCGAGGAGAGGGGGGGGGGGCGGGGGTGAGCATGCTGGCTGGCTTTTCACGCTGCAAGACACGAGAAAGAATCGGTGCAAACTCGCGTGAGAGCCGGACGCCGAATCTGGGACGGAATATATCGCTGATGGATTGTCATCTTTTCTTCTTCTCAGGATGCTCCCCCATGTTGACCGTTGAGATTAGCGATATATTAGCTGAGACGCCAAACTCTCCGGCTTACACGCAACGACGGGAGGACTAGCAGATCAAGGTACATTACACTACGGGCCATGGTAGCAGCGGCATCACCCACCAACTTCACTAAACCAGCGGGAACCAAGCCGAGCGAACACCAAGCGAACCCAACTGAACTGAATCAAACTGGGCTGGGCTGGGCTGGGCTAGACAGCACCATGGTACTCGGTAGACCTGCACGAGTACGTACTCGGGGCGTGTGTCTTGGTTGCTCTCGCAGGTACCTTTTCAAAGGCAATGAACCGGGTTACTCGATACTTTGCGCCTGCCTTGGTGGAAAGGAAAGACCCGCGCGGTGGAGCCCGTTTCAGCCCCCCGCAGCTGCGCAGCAATTGATTGGCCAGGTACATCTTCGGAGAATCTGGTCCGACCGCCTCTAGTTCGAGCACTCGGAAGTGTGGCAGGAGGAGCGACACCACAGTGCGGGGCCCTCGCCAATCAGCCCATTTGTGACGTAAATCCGCACGTTGAGTGTTCTTGCTCTCTTTGTGAGTTGCCGAGCATGATTGCGACAAGGCGGAACACCGGCATTGTCCTTATCATACAGTAACCAGATCTAGAGACATCTCGATCTCGGTTCGTGGCTACTAAATCAAAAAGAGACAGCACCTCACCGTATTTTGATGCCGTTCATACCAAGGAAATAAGGTAGCAATCAAGCTCTCGAAAAATCTCCGACTTGCTTCTTTGTCAACTCGCTGACTCTGCTGTAAGACATGCTTGGTTCAAACGGCCACGAGCCATCATCGTGTGTGTGTGTGTGTGTGTCTCACTCTCTCACTACAAAAAGGAAACATGGCTGACGACCTGCATAGTCTACCTTTTTTTCCCTTTTCGGCGGTCAAGACAACGTTTCCTCCTCCTTGCTTCGCACAGCAGCCACAAAAAAGCTCTCCTCCCGACTCTGTGCGACTCGATAGCTGCTTCGAGGCTGCAGATATGGCTTGACCGGCCGGGCTTTTGGCCTGGGATCCCCCCCCCCCAGTTTGTCCTAGTTGACCTGAGCCGACCCGAGCTGCCCAGATGCCCAACCGTCAGGATTTCAGGCCCCTTCGCATGGTGGCTGCCGTTGTTTTGCTTTGTGCTTGAATCTGCCATGCACTGACAAAGCGCTGCATTGTTATTCGCCCAATGACAGCAACATCCGGTGGTGGGATCGCGATGGATTTGCTGGGTGCTGTACGTACGTGTTCGCACATTCACAAGCCAGCTCGCCTCCCCAAAGCGCTTTGCAAAGGAACCAGACCAATCGGCAGTCCATCGTGATCCATTCACAACACACCACAGTCGCAGTCGGTTAGCCGAGATTGCTGCAAGCCGAACCGGTGAGCTTGTTGAACCGCCAACCACGACCACGAAGCTGAGGCTGTCAATCCCTGTACACGCAGGCCATTCGATTGGCTCAGCCGCCAGTTTTGCTTTGCTGGCAGATTATATTGCAAGGCAGAGACAAGCCATTGGCAGTACCCCTCACCAACTTTCAGATACACACGACGCCTTTCTTTGGTTTTCCCCCGGCTGTGATCAGGATGGCCAATGCTGCCGCGTGTATTCACCTGAGACACACTCCATCCTCCGGTTGCGGCACCCTTCCACCCGCCACTGCTCTTCAGAAAACACAAGGCTGTTGCTAGATGGAATAGGTAGGGTAAACAACGTGATATTCGCTGTCAAGACTTCATATTCGCAACGAGTAGTGTTCCTTCCCTGTATTTCGCCGCAAAGCACACAAGTCCAATTGAACCAATTGAAGACAACCACACCACGTCTCCAAAGAGCACCATTCCATCGCCACTTCTCTCTCCTTGGGGCACTTGAACAGTGTAGACCAGCGGCATCAACTTGTATTCTAGTAGAAGCATGTCAAGCCTTGGTTCATCTGACGTCAAGAAGCACAGGGACGGCATGTCATTTGCTTCCTGGTCGCCAGCCACCAGTCTCAAATCTGCTGTAGTTGGAAAGCCGCTGCCACTTACACGCGCCCATGTAATTGTGTTGGAAGCAATCAGCCGCCCGGCATGACGCAGGTATCCATACAAAGCTCCTCGCGAACTCGACATGACGTTGTATCTCATGAACTGCACAATGCTGTGCCATGGTTACACCAACGGCGAGTCCGAGCTGTGTGTAACTCGTAGAGAAGGGAAATCAATGCGGAGCCAGCGCTAACCGCGCCTCAAGCTGGTCGTTTCTAGCAATGAGTCCAGGAGATTGTAGAGGTTACTATTGATTCGCGCCTAAGTGCGGAGTACTAATATTCGGATCTTTTCGCTGGGCCTTTGCAGGCGGTGCCATTCTCATCATAGTGACCAGTAGTAAGGTCAATTTTGCCTCTGCCACCCAGTATCCGTAGACTGCGTATTGCTTGGCAGCATCTAGAGATGATGTGAATTTTTCTGTAAAAATATTGCATGTATGGAGTCGCTTCAGCCGACTTTGTCGATCCAACATTCGAGGTAAAAGCAGCAACAGTGGTTTTCTTGGATGATATCGACAGGTCAATCGTTCCTCGCAAAGCAGCGCTGGGTTAAAACCAATGTAGACGATAATTGAACGCATTGCGCTCGTGGATTTGCTGCTCCTACTCGACAGGGATGTCAAAGGAAGCCGCTGGAGTTTTGCGTCAAACTTTCCTACCGGCATGATCTCGCGAGGCACTAACCTACACTCTTCCGCAAAGGTCAACGAACATGTTTACCTATTTATCGCGAATATTTGTCTGGCCATCAATGATGGAAAATCAAATATATCCTTGACATTTTCGACCGATTACGTGTTCAAAAACCAGAAGAGTAAATGTTCATATCGGCTTCTTATTCTCCATCCTGTTGCTACGTCCTGTGTCGTCGCCCCCAGCTTCCAATTGTTGAGCGATAACCAAAATATCCCACGACAGCTCCTTCTGAAATCAAATGCCGACGAGACACTCGCTACCTGTCCATCCATAATATCCATCTAGTACGTCGCTGTCTTTCTACACTTCTCGACTTCAAGAAAGAGAATATCTGCACATACATCGACGGGACGCGCATACCTCCATCCTGTAGCCCAGCAGAATGGACAATTCAACCAACAGGCAACGGCGCCGCCCTCTTCTTGTTCTACACTCCCATCGCTTGTTCCAAAAAAGGTAGCAGGAGTTTTATAGACACCCTAGCCACATCTTCAAGGGGGAAAATCATCAACTAATCCTCCATGTGTCTAGCACAAACCTCCTGCTGCGACGGGCGTCGGATGCTGCACGCTCTACTGGAAGACATGGATCGATCTTGCGGCCACATGCTAGCAGAGCACAAGCGCATTCGTTTCTCCATGCAGCGTCCTGCAGGCTGTTTCCCACCTTGCATATGGCCGCCGACTTCTCTCGAAACCCCGCCGTCTAGAAACAAGTCTCGTCGGCCTCCCGCATATTTCGCCTTCTTCCCGTCGCCAACATCTATTCCCTTCCATCAAAGTTGAATCGAATTGAGAGAGTTAAAATGGGTACGCATGCCCATTAGGAGGCCGTAAAACGGCATCGCTTCTACACCCTCTGTCAAAAGCTTCCATTGACTCGGCAAATCATCCAGTGCTTTCACATCTTCAACATGTCGGCGACAGTTGCTTCGAATATAGACGACTCCAAAGATCATCTGCAGATAGGTACGAGCACTTTCCATCTCCATTTTCGCCTCGAGAGCATTGCAGCTAATGGAATTGAACATGACATGTACGCAAAGCGCAAATACAAGCTTCCCGGACAGCACCGACTACTCCTTGGGGCGATCTGTGGTTCAAAAAGGAAAGACAAGTGCAAGTGGCTGTTGAAGAAGAAAAGACGGGAGAAGGGGACGAAGTGGACGATGAAATCTCTCTGCAGATGAAGCAGGCGTCTCAAGAAGAAGAAACACAAGCAACCATCGTCTCTGAAGAGCAAGAGCTTGCTGCCTTGAAAGCGAAGAAAATTAGGAGAGGAAAGCTCGTGAGAAAAGAACAAGAGCGAATGGATACTCTTAAGAGACGTGCTGCGAAGCGAGAAGAACAACAGACTACCAGTGGGATCGGGGACCAAGCAGTCATCAAGTCGCCCGTTGCCCGAGGACCCGAACTGACCGTTGCCACAAGCTTTCCAACGAGCGCCGACAAAAGACTCGACGAAGACTGCCTTGCGCTCGCAACCACTTTTTCCATTGTTCCAGAAGTTACAGCCAACGGCAGAGATACCATGGATCTGGATAGCATCGCTAAACCAATGGAATATCACCCCAAGGCAGGCAAATATTTCATGATTAGAACAAGAACGGAACCCCATTACATCCTCACTGTCAAAAACGGAGAGTTGAGGCTCCTAGAGAAGCCTACTCTAGAGGGCGGCTCCTTTTGGCACTGCGTCAAGAGAAGCGGTTGGCACACCTTTTGCAACAGCGTCACGGGCACGCATCTCCATCACGATGGTCAAGGCAAAATCTCAATCCAACGCGCGGCCCATTTTCTCCAGAGTATGGATGAGTATTTCACGACCGAGAGGCACGAGGATGGCGGTTATATCCTGTTGATGAAGCACGGCGACGAGTTGTCCCAGGTAGCCATCTCGGGAGATGGGAAATGCTTGATTGAACAGAAAGAAGATGGGACAGCCTGGGACTTTATTGAAGCCAAACATGTCTCTTCTTCCATCGTCCTGACGTATTCCAACGTATGAGGGGAGAGGAAGGGTAAACGCTCGCTGCAGGGGTGTTAATCCCTGGGACCGCATTAATCACAATACACGAAGATTCATTTCACTGAGCTTTCTACTGTTTGTGAGGAATAGACCAAACGCTTTATTAATACCATCTTATATGCCAACGTGCCAATCTCCCATGTCCATCTCACAACATACATATGATACAAAGGTTGAGGGTATGCTTGGCAACGAGCGTTCATTGCTTTGCCAAAGTCATCTGCCGATTTGTCCTTGTCGATGGAACGTTGCTGTGACGTGCTAGAGGATCTACCATCGTAATGGAGGGCCTGCGCCAGACTGCCACTGTCTTGCAAACATTGCTGCTTCAGATGTAGGACATTACCGTGACGAAAAGAACGACGGAAGAAAAAAAAAACGAGTGAATTGGAGTCGGTCAGTCAAACGAGTGGAATGCGAAAAATATGGTGAATGGCGTGATGGGCAACCAGAATTTCCCAAGTGATGGAGTAGAATTTGGATGGTCGAGGACAGATCATGAAGCCAGCTCTGCGTAGGGGAAGCAACCTCTGTGACTGCTGCTTCAGACGTAGGACATTACCGTGACGTGTTGGACGGTCTGTCGCTATCTTGCAAACATTGTTGCTTCAAGTGTGTCACAGAATCTTGTCCGCTCTTCCGATACGTATCGACAACGATAGAAATCTCCTTCTTTTTGTCATCCAACTGAGCAATTAATTGCTATTGAGCGGTCAGCAAGTGACGTCCCAAACAAAGTGTTGATTGCTACTCACGACGACAGCCTGGCGTATCTGGGTTTCGACATGATTGGGGCTGGCAGCAGGGAAGCACAGCTAGGCTGCTGTTCAATAGGCGTAGGACGTTACCGTGAGCCTTGGACAGTGGTCTGTCCAAGGAAGGTCTTCATAATTTCATCATGTAATTTTCTCCCGATGCTTGGGACTGGTAACAGAGGCCGACTTTGCTTCAGGTTCCTGAGGTTCTTGTTCCGCATCTGTCTGTCCAAGGAAGGACATCATGCAATTTTCTCCCGATGCTTGGCTTGCGTTTCGGGGCCGGTGCTTCGTCGCTCACGCGTCGTAACCATTGCGTTGAGGACTTGCCGTTGATATTACCGAAAGCATTGCCATGCTGCTGTTAAATACGCTTGTTATTCGATGCGCTCCTCAAGAATGGCAAAGATTGCGCGGCGGTGGGTTGCTACTCACTGTGATTGTGTGGCCAAAGGCCGATGTAGTATATTACCGTGTGACTTGAATAGTCTATAGTCACCGCAGAGGGTGTGTACCAGGTTGTTATTATCTTGCAAGCACTGCTGCTTCAAGTGTAGCACAGAATCTTGTCTGTGCTTGTGATGTGTGTAGGATGGAGAGGTTGGCGGCTAGAGTTGAGCTGACGGCTGCGTTGTGGGTTTCTGTAAAAAGTGGTGGGTCATTGCCGCAATGTGTTGATGTGTTGAGCATCACAGACTGTTCGTCAGCATTCTCCAACAAGAATCATCGGAGGGGAGGGCACCGTACATCATGAGAGATGGTCTTGACGCAGGGTTGAAGTAAAAACAAGTGCCGCGTTGTCCAGGAGTTGGTTCGAGCAGACACTCCAAGGAATTGTCAAAGCACAAATGAAGGCCTGCATTTCTCAATGGAGAAGAGATTGATGGTGCTCCTAGAAGTGATTCCATGGTCAGAAGAAGTACAGACGTGATTTAAAAAAAAAGAACAAGAAAAAAAGAGAAATGAAAAGAAACTGCTGTTCAGAGGGCTCACCAAGTGTATGCGCAGTGCTGAGGCCTGTTATTACAGCACCCTCCAGGCTCTGGCGCCGTCAATCCCTGGTATCGAGATGACTGCATGCTGAATCGATTGGACAAGCCACTGGACGAGAACTCTTTGAATTTCAAAGGAGGGGAAGAAGAATGATTGAGAAGATAAGAAATTGGGCAGGAAGGAAAATTTTTTCTTCTTGTGGGATGGAAATCTCGCTTCACACTCGACGTTCAGGAAGGCACTGCTTGCATAGAGTCGACGTCTTACATCATGCCCTTGTGCCTGCCTCTCCCACCAAGCCGCAGCCACTGGAAGGCGTACCTAAGAATTACTACTAAAGGTATGGTCCGCTGATAAGAACCACCCGCTAAACCCGAAACGTGCAAAGCACCTTGTGCCTTCCAATTGTTCAATACGAACGAGGCTGAGCTTCCATTTTATCCAACCTTTGGCACTTCCCCAAAACCAATCATGCCACAAGACTACATCGGCACTTGAACACGTCTTTACCTTTTCCTCCTTTGTCCTGTTTTGCGATTTCGTTTCTCTTCTCACACACTCTCTATTCTGCAGCCGACTATTGCGAGGCTCTTATGATCTACAACTTTTAATTCCTGCGTTCTGTCAACATCGGCCCAGGTAGGCCCCTCGTCGAAATCACCATGTTCCAAGTCAGTTTCCCTTGCTGCGCGCGTCCTCCTTTTTTTTGAAGCCGAGAAACTCGACGGAAAGAGAAACATGTATCTTGATGGCTGACCGTTTCGTCTGTATCCCCTCATTGCAGAAAATAAAAGGTGCCATCGACCGCACCATCGCAGAGGAACAAGCCCGCCAACAACAAAAGGCGCTTGAAGCCAGCTCGTCCGCGAACCGATCTGCGTCGATGTCACGAAGAAATGAGAGCGGCTCAGGCAGTCGGGCTGGGTCCAAGGACCCAGGTTCTGATGCTGTAGATGCCGCGACTAACCCTGACCCTGCCATATTCGAGGCGGCATTCGTTATTGACGACAGCGACGAGCCGAGTCGAGCTGGAACACCAAAGCCTGCGCCTCCCCAGAAGGGCGCGACCAGCGGAGAGGCTCCTGGCCACGCAGATGCTGTTGAAAATTCAAACGCCAACGCTGATGCCAAAGACGGTTCCTCACGCGATGGAGCTGCTCCTGCGACCAAGCCGGCGCTGACTCCAGAGATCCGGCAGAAGCTTCGCAAGTTGGAGAAGCTCGAGAATACCTACCCCGGTACGTCCCGCTCACGACAATTGATACTGACCGTGAAGGCTAATGACGAATTCAACAGAACTTCTACGCTCTTACCGCGTTGCTCATAAACGTGCCACCGCCATTGAACCCTTTGAAAAGGCTCTTCGTGAAAACACACCGTTGGCCACGATTGGCGACCCGGAGTCTCTGGTTGAGTACCTCAACCAGCTGAAATTAAAGGGAGACATGGTCATGGATGAACTTAAGCGAGTCTTCTCAGACAAGGATGATCTCCAGAAGATGTTTGAGAAAAACGAGAAGAAGATGAAGGACATGCAAGACGAACTGGACGCCCTCAAAGCCGAAAAGGAACAGATGGCCAAGAAGCCAGATCCCAATGAGACGGCAAAGAAGGAATCTGGTGGAGATGGCGACTTCTTTTCCTACGACGAAGAGATTCCCCAGCTCCAGGCCGAGATTGCTGCAAAGAACGAAGAAATCAATTCTCTGAAGGCCGAAAGAGACGGCTTGAAGGAAGAGCTTTCCACTCTCAAGCAAGACAATGCAGTTTTGGCAGAGAAGCTGGAGAAATCTGCCCTACAGCTGAGCGAATCCCGTGAATCCTCTGACTCCCAGGATTCTCTGCAGCTCCAGTTGGAAGCCCGAGAGACGGAAATCACCAGCTTGGCAGACAGATTCGACAAGTCAGAGGAGCAGAACAAGGAGCTCACGGAGCTCAAGGCCCAACTTGAGACGGAAAAGCAGCAAGCAGAATCCAAGGCCCGGGAGGTGCAAGGTCTACTTATCCAATCCCTCGAACACAGCAGCCAGCTGACTACGGAGCTATCCAAAGCTTCGGCTGCCCAAACTGCCTCCAAGGATCTGATTAAAGACCTCCACTTCCAAATCGACGTCTTGAAACAGGAAAGGGTCGAGCTTCATGCCAGTACTCACAACGTGTCCGAAAAGGTCGAGGAGATTTCCCACAAGGTGGAAACGCCAGACAAGCAGCCTCCCGCACCTGCTCCTGTTCCTACTGAGCCTGCAGCAACCCTCGCACCGCCTACAACAGGTGGCGGAGGCAACAAAAAGAAGAAGAAGAAGGGCCGTGGCGGCGGCGGCGGCGGCACTAGTCCCGCACCTCCCGCCTCTCCCTCTTCTTCTGTCGCTCCTGGTACCCCCAGCACCCCCAATCCTGCTCAAGGACCAGATACCTCAGCCCTGGAAGCGGAGATTACCAAACTCAAGGAAGAGCTGGCAGGCAAAGACGAGGAAATCGAGCGGCTGTCTAAGCAGAGAAAGGATGAAGAGGATCTCCGCGAAGAGATTGAGACGCTGCAGGAAAACCTGATCAGCATTGGCCATGATCACGTCGAGGCCAAGTGGCGAATCAAGGAGCTCGAAGCGGAAAAGGCAGAGCTGACGACAAAAGTTGCTGCTTTGGAGAAGCTGGCCTCTGCCGGTTCCACGAATGAGAAAGACAAGTTGCGGGCTCTCCAGAGTGACTATGATTCCTTGATGGAGAAGTTTGCGACCTCGGAGGCTGAGATTGGCGCTGTGAACCAGCTATCGCAGAGTCGTTTTAAGGAGGTGACTGAGCTGCGCGAGACACTGCAGTTGCTTCAGCCTGAGCTTCAGAGCTTGCGCAGGGATTCTGCGGCCCTTAAGTCGGCCAAGGGAGAGATTGCGGCCAGAGTGAAGGAGCTGAGCCACTGGGATAAGAGAGTGAAGGACCTTGAGCGAGACGTGGCGAGTGCTCGACAGGAGGCAAGCAACCGCACTTCGGAGGTTGGGGTCCTCAAGAACAGATTGGCCATTGAGACGGAGGACAAGCTCAAGGCGGAGGCGGCCCAGCAAAAGTTGGAGCGAGACCACAAGCGTGCCGTTAATGACAAGATTGAGCTCAGCGCAAAAGCAGCGAAGCAGGAGCGGGTACTGCAAAAGGCTCGGGACGACTTTTCCAAGGCATCCGCACGGGTGGCAGAGCTTGAGGAGCAGGCGCACAAGCTGAGGCGCGAGAAGGCAGCAGCCCAAGAGGAAGCCGATTTCAAACTTAAGCAGTACACTACGGCCCATGATCTGCTGAGCAGCATGCGAGATCAGCAATCTGAGATGACGGTCCAGCTTAGGGAGCAACAGTCTCAGAACAGATCCCTGGAGGAGGAGCTTGGTGAAGTACAGCATCTGTTGCAGGAACGCACGCGAGAGGGCGAGACAATGCGGCGTTTGCTCGCAGAATCGGAGCAGCAGGGAGAAGCCAAGATGCGGGAGATGCGCAACCGAATCGAGTCGATCACTGCGGACCAACAGCGGGCCGAAGACGAGACGAGCTCCGTGTTGCGAAAGAATGCTAAGCAAGCGGCTGAGCTCAAGACGCAAGTCCGGGAGCTAACCGCAGAGGTGAAGGATTTGCGCGCCGAAAAGGAGACGCTCGAAGAGCGGGAGCGAAGCTGGCAGCGCCGACGAGAGGAGCTCGAATCGATCGAACTTCAGGCCAAGACGGAATCGACCGAGTTGGAGAAGACCATTTCGTCGCTGAGAAGCGCGCTGGATGCGTCGGAGCTGCAGCTCTTGGACGGAGAGAAGATCAAGGCAAACCTGCGCAAGGAATACGAATCGCTGCAGCTGCTGCACGACAAGCTCTCCAAGGAGCTCAAGGCGGCGCAGACCAAGGCGGCGGCGGCGGCCTCGGGCGTGGGCCAGTCGACAGCGTCGTCGGGCGTTTCGACTAGGACATCGATGGACTCGACGCGTACCACTGGCACCTCTGACCTGTCTGACATGGACTATCTCAAGACGATTCTGCTGCAGTTTTTGCAGCAAAAGGATGGTCGACTGAGATCCCAGCTTGTTCCCGTCCTGGGCAAGATTCTCAAGTTTGACAAGTAAGTTGGCTCTTCTCTTGACTGGAGGTTACGCCGGAGATGAAACTAACAATCCGAACCAGGGATGATGAGAAGAAGTGGATGGCTGCAGTGCAACATATGGAAGTGCGTTGAGCTGTGTGTACCAACATGGCGTGTGTTTTTTTTGGACGGTTTCATGGCGATCTCGGACTTGCTTTATGGATGAGGGTAGGCCAACTGATTCATGCAATTTTTTTTTTGGAACGAAAGAGAACATGGGCTTTATGCAAATGTCGATAACTTTCTAAGTAGATAGTCACAACCAATGCACTCTAATTTGACTGCATAAACAGCTGGGATCAAGCATGCAAAGTGAAGGGTGCCGACGAATATGCACTGAAACTCGCGAATTTGTCTACTTGTAAGATGCCATGTATGTATGCTGAACGTGGTAGTGGTTCAGGATGAGCAAGATGCTACGTCGGTGATGGTGTAGAGGGAGAGGAATGTGTATCGATCAGGTAACCTTTTCATTTCTGCTCTCGGCCACCAAACCACAAGATGGGGCACACTACAGTGTATTTCTGCCGAGGCTGACATTGAAGATACTCTCGCCACCACTCATGGGCTGGTCAATCATCTCATTCCATCAGATAACCAGATGGCTACTTGATTTTGCAAACGAAACGTCTTCTCTAATCATGCCCGCTTAGACCACGAAGAAACAAATCCCAATCACTTGCGGCAGACACATATAGTGCAGCCTTGCCCTATAGTGCAGCCTCGCCTACACAGCCTTGCGCCCCAAACAGAACCCCCCCGTCACCGCCTCCCATCTCCAACAATCCCAATCCATCTCCAACACTCTCTCAAAAATCCCAAATCTCACTCCCAATCGAATCCAATCTAACCTCATACACCCAACCCCCCCCCCTACAAAGCCGTTCGGTACGTACCACTCCAAACGATCGCGCCTCTCTCTCTCCACCGTACTAAAAATCCCTTTCCCGTCCATTGTCCACTCACCTCCCTCCGTACGCCACCAATCCTTGTCCGCCCCATCCCCGGCTTGCAGCTCCTCCCCCGATCGATAAGCCGCACAAGGCAAGGCCGGATTGGTTTTTTTTTTTAAATCTTCTTTGAATTGATGAGTGACTTGGTCGTGAGATATTCTATTTCGTGATGCACTACGAGTATCCATGCCTCTTCTTGACTGTCTCCATGTACCACCATCCATCCATCCAACCATCCGCGGACGGGCTTGTCCAACCCGGCCCAGCCTTCAGCCCTACAAACGGGGGGAAGATCCATCTGGGCACGGATCTCCAGAAGACGTGCAGCGGGATCAACGGGCTTGGTCTGCTCTAGCTGGAATAGGAGGCGCCCGTTATCGTGGCCGGGCAATGCTTTATCTGTCCCGTTGTGTAGCTACTCCACATGTGAAGGACGACATGTTTTTACCTAGAATAAATTGCAATTGATTTGCGCACGCAAACGCAGGCCCAAAGATCATGGTTATGCGTCATCTGCCCTTGTGAAACAACTAGCTGCTATAGCTACTATAGACCATGTCCATGACCCATTGTACAAAGAAAACCCTCTCGCTGCTTGCTTGCTTGCTTCCCGTGATAAGAAGAAGAAAAAAGAAGCCGAGAAACTCCTCCAGCTTAGCTTGCCATGAATCAGCCGGGCTGGATGACCAGTGCGTGGCAATCCCAAAATAAAAAAACAACCATAGTAGTAGTAGAGATAGCAAATTGAATCCTCCCTCCGTCCCACAACTAAATCGGTCTCGACTCTCGTCTGCATGCGCATCCCACGGGGTTAACCATCAGAGTCAATCCCACCACCTTCAATCTTCTTCACCTTCAACCTTCTTCACCTTGACCGATTAGTTGGATGCAGGAAACAAAGGAAAGGGCCAGAATAATATCAAACGCCGTACATGCATACCCGATTCCTATCCTCATCCGAAACCGTGTCCCTGGAAATCAAATGATTCTCATCAAGAGTAGGGAGCTAGTGTCCCTCTCTGAAACGAAAGCCGAAAAAGATGAGTCGGACAAGAGGCCGAATAACAAAGACTAGATGATAAAACAAAATAGGGAATAAAAAGAAAAAAAGAAAAAAAAAAGAAATCGTGGAATGGAGCGGCGTCATGTCCTTCTAAGCCTGACGCGTTCGCCCACTGGGTATCATGGTGAAAAACCCCCTCATGCTTGGTGTATGTGCGTGATCCTTGAAAACAAAAAGGAAAACAAAGAAGAATCCCCGGAATGCAGATAAGACACGGTGTATCGTGTAAAAAGTGAAAAAAAAGAAGCCAGTTGAAATAAATAGAGTAACCAGGTCATAAAGTGGCCAACTCGACATGACAATGTAGATTTAGTGTCATTGTCGAAAAAAGACGGACAAAAAAAAAACACAGTGTCGCCAAAGCTGAGCCAAGCTGACCAAAGCGTTGAAAGAAGAAGAATGCAGAAAACCAACGGGGGCGATGAAATGCAGAGTTTGTCGTAACGCTAAAATCGAGTGCTGATGGTCGTCAAGATCGTAAAAGCGGAGGGTAGAAAGAATGTTGGGGTGCCAAAGGGGAGGATGGGAGTTGATGGGGGATGCATGGTTGAGTAGACATGTCAAAGAGACATAGAGTCTGTCCCGGCAGCTTTACAAGAAGCGGCGCACCCATTCAGCGCTGAGCCAGCCAACCTTGTCAAAGGCAGTCCAGAGCTTGGAGGCCTTGTTGACGTCAATCTTGCAGGCCTGCTGAGCGTCAGTCTTGCGGAACTCCTTGCCGGTGCGGAGGCACTGGAGACGGCGCTCAAACATGCGACGCTTGCTGGTGAGATAGGTGGCGCAGTCCAGGCGGAGGTTGCCGGCGAGGGTGATTTCGTCAGGGTGAAGCAAGCCGTGGAACGGGTCGTTGCTGAGGTCGATTGGCTGGCCCTTCCAGTCCACCTTGAGGCTGTTAGCCCGGTTGGGGAGGGAGGTGAGGGGTGGGCAGTAGTCGGGAAGCGACTTGAAGTCCTTGTCCTCGCGGTTGGGGGCGACAATGCGGCGAGATAGCTCAGGGGTAGCGCTGGGGCGCCGAGCAGGGACAGGTCTAACAGCCACGGCCGAAGACGAGGGCAAGCCGTTGCCGGAGCGGATGGAACGGTGGCCCGAATGCTGTGGCTTGGACACTCGGTCGGCGCGCTGGGATCGGGCCGGCTTGGCGGCAATGGGCTTGGCCGGGAGGATGGCGTGGAAGCGTTGGGCTCCCGCCTGGCGGTCAGCAACCAGGAGAGCACGCTCCTTGAGGAGCCATCCGCGGCGGTTGCTGGTGAAGCGCTTCATGACCTGAGAGCGGAAGGTGAGGGCGAGCTCATAGTCCTCGCGCCGGGGGGGCGCGACTCCGCTGAAGATGATGGAAGAGGAGCGAGCGCGAACATGGTTGTCGACGATGCGCTTGTGGTGCTCACTCTCGGCCGTGGCAAACAGAGATGGCTGTGGCGGGCTGGCTGGGGAAGACTCATCCACGGGATAGAGGAACGGGGTCCTCGATGGCCTGGGCTGGTGGCGAGCTGGGCGAGTTGCTGGAGACGTGCTTGGTGTAGGGCGAGATGGGAGGCGACATTGGCAATGGGTGTTTGTCAGAGGGCAGGCCGTTGTTTGCTGCTGCTGCAACAGCAGCGGCCATGGCGGCCGACTTCTTTGATTGCGGATGGCCGTGGCCATGGCCGTTGGCAAAGGTCTCGAGGAGGTTGTCAGGGGGTGACATGAGATTGTTAATCTCAACCTTGCCGCCGTCCTTGGGCGCGGCGGACGAGACGCCGCCGTGGGGAAAGTTGGTCATGTTGCGAGATTCCACTGCGGATTGGCGACTGTTGAGGAATTGGTAAAGGGGAGAAGAGGAGGAAGAAGCAGAAGAAAAAGGCTTGTTCCGAGAAGCTGGAATGCCCAGGCTCTTATCGAAGTGAGTGGAAGCTGGCTGGACGTGCAACTGTGCGTGGCTTGCCGTGGGTTTGTCAGCCATTCCCAGATGGCGATGACCAGTCTGACGTGTTTCTGGGTGGCGAAGGCCGCAACGAGCCGGACGCAGGCAACACAGTGGGGTCAGGCAAGACGTCAAAAATCGGCCACAGCCTTTCGGGATTTAGCGTTTGGCCGGAGATAGACTCGACTTGAAAGGAGTTGCAAATTCCGCAGAGGAGACGGAGTTTGCGAAGATTTGGAAAAAAAAAAGAGGGCGAGGTTGTGGCGGAGTGGTGTGAAGGAAGTCAATTTGGCTCGGGGATCAAGAGGGGGGAGAGAAGGTCCTTTTGAGCCGTGAAATCGACGGCGGTAGGTGAGTAAAGCTGCAGGCGGGAACGAGCCGATTGTCTGAGGCGATGAATAGAATAGGCAGCTTCCATTCAACGATGCGGGAGGCCGCGAAGGAGTAGGAGGAGGAGGAACAAAGGGCAATTGTTCTCTCTGTTCAGGTGCGTCCCTCTTATTTTCGTTTGCGCAAAACGTCAACAGAGCAGGCAGCAGTGCGCGGCAAGGGGGATGAATAACCGGTTGATGAAACAATAACGATGAATGGCTCCCAGAAGAATCCTGGAAACAAGGCGATCCGGACTCCTGGGGGCTTGTCCGAAGAGAAATTCAATTGCGTCGAATTGGGGCCCACGGAAATTGAGTTTCGATGGGGATTGGGGGATCCTCTTCCGGCACGAAAAAAGATGCAAATGCAGGAACAAGAAAATGGTGAATTCGCCCCCCCTCGGCAGCGGATACTACAGAGGCAAATCAAGGGCAGGCCGTGAATTGAACAAAGATTGCTGCTGCGGTGAGTGCGGTTCCAAAACGGACTGTTTTCTTCTCGACTGTTGCCAGTGGCAGCCTGGCAACGGAAGGGAGGTGCCCGAAATAAATGCACGGCCAGAGGGCAAGCTTGGATCGATGACTCTGGACGCTAGGCGGGTAGGTAGTTCCGGCGGTAGCTTTGTCTCCAGGTCAACACTGGAAGATTCACACTGGTTCTTGTTTTTTTTTTCTTGCTTCAAGAGCATGAGCAGAGCAGGGCAGAGCAGGGGCACGCTTGCAGGGAAGCAGAGGCAGATGCAGAAGCAGAGGCAGAAGAAAGAAAAAAGAGGCAGTCAATCAGATGCCTCGACTCTTTTGCAGTCTGTCAGTGTTGATACCCGATGAGCAGGACCGCCTTGCTATTAAAAGCTGTGATGTGGCGGCCAGCGAGACCCTGATGCAGGCACACAGGCGCGCGCACGCCCCCCCCGCAAGGAACCTAGCAGGCCAAGACAAAGGAAGCAGAGGGAAAGGGAGGGGGTGTGAGTGGGATGATGCAGGTCTGGTATAGTATCTGATTCCTTCTTCCGTCTTCTGATGCCGTACTCGCACAATGACAATGCTGTGCCTGTCTTGTAATACCAGAATGGCAGCGTTTCCCTTTACAATCCAGCATTTGCTTGCTTTGCATTACTAAGTAGGTACCTCTGCAGCAGCGAATTGATTGCGTTTCATTCTCGCCATTGCATGTCACGTCATGCTCCCATCCAGGCATCCGTCCATCCAGCTTCATTCCCCAATTGATTGCGCTGGACGCAGGCAGGCAGGAATCCCCAGCCGCAAAGCTACCACCCACCCATTCAGCTTAGCCGTGTCTCGCAGCGACATCAGCCAACGAGGACACGAGCGCTGATAAGTGACGAGGAAGGACGGGCTTTTTGCACTGGGAGCACGATTCGAAGTGCTTGGGTCAGGCTGCACTCTTGCGGCCGGGGCTTGGCAAGGGAGGGCGAAGGAGGCAGACAAGGGGTGTGTGCCAAAGGCAAATCACAGCAAATCACAGCACAGCACAACACAGCATAGCACAGTGCAATATCTTGGAACCTCGGTGCATTCAATAGAATCAATGCTGTTTCAGAAGCGCGCCAGCCTGAGAGCAATTGCGTCAAATGCTCTTGGTGCATGACATGGTAAAGAAAAGAAAAAAAGAAACTGCTGCTTGCATCTTTTTTTTGGTTTGGCTGCGAGGTACAGACCCCCCCCCCCCCCGGCGCATCTCCCGCCCGGTACCTTTTTTGGCCCAACGTGCTAATGTACTGTTCTGGGTACTGCATAAATGCCTTGCAACAACGTGGGTGCTAAAGTACCTGCCCGGGAAAAGTTGCATCATCGCATGGCGACTTTGCCTAAAGTACCTGCTAGTACAAACGCGGCGACGCGGTGCTTGCCGCTTGTGCTCGCCCACGTACCGCCTGCAGCACCGACAGCCTCATCATCAGGCACTGCATGATTTCGCCTTCAACGTGCTTGGTCCATTCGCAAAGCCGTTCAATTGGCAGTTGAATGCCCGAAAATCATTGAACCGCATGGCCAATTGCACATTGACGCACAATGCGTGCTGCTGTACGTACAGTCCCAGCACAAGACGTGCAACGCCGCTTGTTCGAGGCCTGTTACATGTATGTACACACTCCGCCAGCGCCTGTAAGCTGCGTCCGGGAGGTACCTCGCAGGATGGACATGTCCGGAGAGTTTCATTCACTTCAACGCACGCACTTTGACACAAGCTGCTCGCTCACTACGCTCACCCTCCCCTCCCTTTCGCGGCTCTGTTGCGGCCAGTCATGTGCGGCCTTGGGGCGCGGTCATCAGGCACACCGATCAGGCAAAAGGTGTGGCCGAATGATTTGATTTTCCGGCCGCTCCCCCAACCTTTGCTCATGGCGCTCTGTAGCGCTGTGTAGCGCCCTGTAGTGCCCTGTAGTCGGCACAGCAGCAGCTCGTGGTTTGTAATGATTCATTCAACAAAATTGCTCTGTATGAAGAGCGGCAGCTACACTGTGGGAAGCAGGTGAAGATGCACAAATCATCTACTGATGCCTCATTCTTTGTTGTCTTTTTTGTCTCGAGGCAAATTGGGCCCTGCAAGGTGGGCTACGCTGAACAGACAGATTGATTGACTGCCACTGTTCTGTTCTGTTCGGGGAGGGTGGCCGGAAAGGAGGTGCCTGAGCCAGCAGCCAGCCATCCCCGCCTCACCGCATCGCAAACGACAGACCAGCCCTACACTTTGGGTTGCAAATGGAACTGGTGAGAAGCAAAAATCTAGACAAGGAAAAAAAATGTGAAAAAGCGGAGAGGAGAGGAGAGGGTCAATTGACGTATGCGCATAACCATTTCCCGCTGCAATGGCGGGGGGATCCTAATCTGCGCTGGACTGGTGGTTTCTTTTTTTTTTTGGTTGCTTCGTTTCTTCTCATCAAAGTCCGTGCCGGATCCAAAACATGCATCAATTGGTGGGTGGGATGCCCGTAACGCTGGCGGCTAGAGCGTCGCGAGACGGAAAGCAAAAGAAGGGCGAGGAACGGAAAATGGCATGAGGGGGGAATTGGATTGGACAGTGGCCGGGATCAAGTTGCGAGTAATTGCCCGAAAACGGGACAAGCCCAGTGGCCGCCGAGCATAGAGGCAAAACTAATTAATCATGGCATCAAGTGTAAACCAAGCCCAATGCTACTGCAAGGTGAGGTGATTTGGCGTCTCGAGGGCCTCAGCGTCGTAGCAGCGAGAGGGCATGGGAACAAGCCCTGGGTCACGAAGCATCTGTCAAAAGACGTCAATTGCATCGGTAGCACCACCCAAGATGATGCAAAAAAAACGGGCGGTTGACTGACTAGACGGACGGTGATGGTATGATTGATAATGGGTGGGCGAAAAAAAAAGAAGGGCCATGGAGGGGCATCTTTTGGTGATATGAAAAAAAAAGGACGAGACAGAAGCAAGACGGAAAAGGAGGGGCAATTGGTTTATCACCCCTCATCCATCGATAAGGGCCTCGGCGTACGAGTAGCAAAAGAGCGTGTTCGGTCCATCTGGGGCCGGTTGGTAGGATTGGAACGAGAAAGAGGGGAATGGATTCGACAACGCGAACCTGCCTTGTGCCTGGCAGTCTTGGGGTAATTGACCGCGGAGATTAACATGGCGAGAGAAGCAAGACGTCACAACGGATCGAAGAAGAAGAAGAGAAAATCCAAAAAAAGCACTCATGCAGGGTTCTTGCATCTCGCGCGGTTCAATGCAAGCAGCAGACGACATGTACGACATCTCTGGCGGCAGTGGCGCGATAAGGATTCAACTCGACTCAGCGGTCTGGCAGCGATTTCCCAGCAGAGCCAAACCAGCCCAAGGCGACGGACGGGTGATGAACAGGTGGGCAGTCGGTGGGGTGACTGAAATGGATGGTGGTTGAGGATTGAGGGGAAGGGGGGGGGGAGTGTCTGTTGCAAGTCCGCATCGAAAGCAACAAGTACCGCAAGACGAAGGCGACGACAAGACGACGATGAACTTGTGCTAGGTTCCCAAGACAAGAGAGAGAGCAGGGCTCCCCCCAGTTGGGACTGACTGACCGTGACAAACAACCGTTACAAAAACAGCCCTGGTCCGCGCCGACTCGACTCGAGTCTCGAGGAGCCACCCCCATCTCTATCGGGATCCATCAAAGGCCCATCCATTTGCATATCTCGGTCAGTTCAGGTGCCTGATGCCCAATGGCCCGGACTACCTATTCTGGGCAGCAGCTAGCGAGGCAGCCCAATCGCAAGAGGCATGTCGTCGTGTTCGAAACGGCCATCCATTGTTGGTGCCGTGGGCCCCCCTTTTCCTTGCGGTTGCGTAGGTGTGCTTTGGCTTGGGTTCGCGTTGCCTTGGCGTCGGCTAGTAGGATCTCGCTGCGTGAGGCTTGATGGAAACGACTGGCTGGCGCTGCTTCGTTGTTAGTTGTCACTGTTATGCTGATGCTGCGGGGGGACGAAAATGAAGAAAGAGAAAAAATAGGAACAGGATTGGATCAAGATGATGCTGATGCTGATGCTGATGGATTGATGGGGACCAAGAAGAGCAAAAAGAACAAGAAACATGACCGCCCTTGTGTCTTGTTGGCGCAGACCTACTGGTCCATCGCCATCCCACCCCAATTGTCGTCTCTGCGCGCGCCGTCAGATCAGAGCGGCCCAATCTCGAGCGAAAAAAAGAACCCGGTCGTCTTATCCCATCCGGTTTCGGTGACATGGAGAGAGCCAGAGCCCTCTGCTGCCCATGCCGTGAGGGCTCGAGCTGTAGATACCTGACCTGTGCGATAACTGCTGCCTGTCTGCAGAGAGACGCAACGCTGCAACAGGCACAGCTGAAGAAGAGGCAACGTTGGAACAATTGGCCAGTAGCAGCGCGACGGGCACACGCCCAATCCATTGGCCAATGGGTTGCGCCTCGGCATCCACACCGTAACTCGCGTGACTTTGTCCACCTGAGCTCTCCCCCCCCCCCCCCTTTTAGTCTTGTCCTGTCTCGGTTTTTCTCTCTTGATGCTGCTGCTATTTCGATATCAGAACCCCCTCCACCATGTAGTAGTAGTAGCACGGGTGCTTGTGGAATGGGGATGGGCGGATGTGATATGCGATGGAATTGAAAAAAAAAGGCAGCCGGAATCAACCATGAATCAGAATCAAATCGAGGGACTTACAGTAGCGCAGCTAGTGAGCCAAAGCAATTGGGAGCAACAGACAAGCAAACAGGGGGGGGGCGTGTGATGTTCGCTGCAATTCGAGAGCATCTGGATCTGAGAAGCGTAAACAGCGTGCATGATACCGCCGGCCACTCACGCAGGACCAGCTAGTGGCACAGGCTAGTCGTGCTGCTACGCCTCCTTTCAGTAATACCGTCCACCAGAGAGTGAGTCACAAGATGGGGCTGACGAGGCATCGCAGTCTTAGCATGACGGCCACTAAAGGGGAGCCGAAGCTGCGGATTGCCTCCATCCTCGTCCCGGCCTAGTCCCTGGAGCTGGGCTTCTCTTCAAGGCAGCCGTTCTATCGATAAGCTGACCCAATTCCAGGCCTCTCTCCAGTTTTAAAAAACAGTTGAGCGGCTACGTCACGTCGTCAGTCTGCGCGCAGGCATCAGTCATTCTGACGGCGACCGCTGCCTTGGGAGGCTTTCGTCTTCCTCTTCTTTTTCCTAATTTCCTTTTTTTCCTTTCCTTGATTGAACCTTGACTAACTCCTCGCCTAGCTGCGGCTGATTCAGGAGGAATTTCAGCCCTGTGCGGCTGGAATGCCCAAGTCGCGGATTCGTCACCTCCATCCGGCGCAATTCCAGATTCTCCAATCGATGCTCGACTTTTTTTTTTCCTCTCGCGCGCCGCTGCCATGTGAAAAAAAGAAGGGGACAGGCCCCAAGCCAAGACGTACGTCAACGTCATCCCCAAGCGGATGCCTCTTGGGCGGGCGGTTCGAGTCAACTTGTTAGTCCGGGCCCAGTCGGGTCTGATTTGGATTTGAGTGTGGGGGAAGCAAAAAGGTGCCAGGGAGGAGGGGTGTCGTTAAGCTGTGTTGCGACAGATGACAGCGAGACTCGCCGACCAAAGTACTCTCGAGTCCCCCCCCCTTCGTACATGGCAAATGGGGTGAGTGGCACAAGGGGACAAGGTCGAGTGACAAGGCGAAGCGGTATTGCTGCCGATAAGAGAATGGAAGAGAGAGAGAAGGGGGGGGAGAATCCCGCCGATGGCATCCATCAATTGGCTTCTCGCCCCTCCAGGAATTGAATTGGGATTGGGAGATTGGAATGGAAATGGATTGGCACGGATTGGATTGGGTTCTCGGATCGGATTTGTCGCGGCTTAGCCATGATTATTCCTGTCCATCAGCTTCGTCATCGTCTCTCGTCAGTCTGACTCTCGCTTGACAGATCAGATCAGCCCGCTTGGGTTTGATTAGATTTGATTGATTCCATTTGACAGTAGTCGTCGTAACAAAAAGCACCGCTCGGTTCGCACCACAGAGGCGCAAAGGGGGACGATCCGGCCTGACCGGATCTGCCATTGAGCCCTCTTCATTTTCCATCTCCCTGTTCCTCGCATCAAATCCCGTGCTGCTGCGTCCGTACTTGTACGGATTCGACAACTTGATCACCACTCTCCAAGCTCCCGGGAGGCTTGATTGATCAGCAACCACGGGGAGGGCTTCCACGAAGCCAAACCACATAGACAACATGCCTCCCCCCAGCCGGCTCGTCCAAGCTTGCAAGCCCTCTCCGCTAGTGCCCATAAGGGCCATGCCGCCCATGACACTATTATCCCGCGACAGCCCGCCGCATGACACCCCAAAAGAATCAAAATTGGGGGCGTGGGAAGAACAAGGTGGATGAGAAGACGCACACACACAGGAGAGAGAGAGAGAGAGACAAGAGAGAGAGGGAGCGAGCGAAATTCCCCAAGATGCTGTCGCACTGCAGAAAGCAAAAGCCCACACCTATCGCGCCAACATGGGTGAGCCAAGCGCCCGCCCGATTGGATTCTCTCGTCCCCTTGGGCAACGCCAATACGGGCTGCTTGCGCGCGAAAGTCATTCCCGCCCTCCGCTTTGGCTGCCAGATTTGCTGCTCCTGCTCCACGCGAAGCTTATCGCAAGCAAAAAAAAAAGAGGGCTGCCAGGATGCGACATCGTGACAATGCCGGGTGATGGAGCTCGTCAGGTCACGGGCACGCTGGTTTGGAGCCATCGCGGGGGTTCTCGAGCTTCAGGGTTGCAGCCTTGGGGCCATTGTGCGTGAGACATGCTGCGTCATTGATTCGAGCATCTCGTCCTTCGTTTCGGCTCCGAGATGCCATGATGCCAGATTATCGATCGCAATTGGCACATGGCCATGGTCTGCGGACCAGAATCTCCCCCAATCTTCCCTCCCTCTCCTCCCCCCCCCACGGAATTCCCTCGGCCTTGTGGGAATAAATCCCCGCGCGCCTCTGCAAGTCGTGCTTCCGCTCTGTATCTCTGTTGCCGTCTCTCCCCCCTTCCCCTTCTCTTCTCGCCCGGACAAGGGGACACGAGCGCCATGCAACTTTTGCATACAGTAGCCGCCGTATGCAACAGGGAAGCCCATGTGGCTGGAGGGGCCCTTTGAAGGCAAGCCCAGGCTGGGGCGCAGATCAAACGTGCTGCTCGACTCGCATTAATTAAGGCACAGATCTAGGGTGTATTCTTTCGGAATAGGCATAAGATGGGCGGGAGCAACGGAGCCATCCATCCAATAAGGACCTTGGTCGGGATGCTCTGCTGTATTCATCTCTGCCAACAAGAGTCGCGGTTTTCTCTTGTGTTTTGTCATCGTAGAGTTGACGTCTTCGAAGGATGTATGTAATGTAGATGGACCATCTTGGGCGACGGCAAGCTTAGCGATGCGGTAGGGATAATGGACATGTGCCGTAGCATTAGTTTGATTCTATACAGTCAGCCACATGCAATCCTCACTCGGGCACTTCATCAAGAGCAAAGCGACAATCAAACAAACAGAGATAACGTAACAAGGGCGACAGCGGCCACTTTTATTGAACTAAATTCCATTATGTTCATAGTCCCATCCATTGACATTCGCATGGTGATTCACCAGCCACATAATCCTTTGGTCTTCATTGACCGTTCCAAAATTTCCAGGGAGCATAAATGCCCCTCTTCAGTCAGCCTGAGCTCGGCTTACATCTCGCACTCGTTCAGAATCGTAATGGCAGCATAATCCGCACCGTTGCCGTGCTCCTTGCAGATCTTCTTCATGGCAACAGCCTGTTGCTTTATGAGAACGGCGTCGTTGCCAATTAGGACGTGGAGAAGCTCGCGATAAAGCTCATCTGCGCTCCAACGAGGCTGAGTAGCCCGATTGCCAACGCGGCCGACGCCGAGACGTTCCACGCGCTGCGCGTATTCGTAGTAAACTCCCCACACGGGGAGGACAAGTTGAGGGACACCAGTCCTGTGAATTGATTAGCTGGATTCGTCCAGAGAGAGGGCGAGAGGTGCAAGGATGCTTCCAGAGGGAGAGATCAAACTTACACAATAGCCTCGTTGAAGGAGTTGGCTCCTCCTTGATGGACCGAGCAGATGATATTTCCGGTCCGGAGAACGGACACAGGCTCAGGTTGAATCCAGTCCACAATGCGGATGCGATCATGAGCAAACTCGGAGCGAAGGATCTTCGCAATGCTGCAGGTCGGCTCATATACCGAGTAGCGACCTCGCTTTTTCAGTTTCCAGAGAACCTGGAGACGGCCCTTTTCAGCCTGGCGACTAAAAGCGATCATCATCATTTTCAAGGCCTTGGCGATCTCAATAGCTTGGTCCACCGGCACCTTGACGATGGATCCCATGTTGATGTAGATGGTTCGTCCTTGGGCAAGCCATTCCGCGAGCTTGGCATCCGTCTCCTTAAGGGGAGGGCAGCGACGCAGAATCGGGCCACAGGGGATGATGTGTTTGGGCACCGCGAGGGGAAAGTCCAGCTCTGGGAGGGAGCTGACCAAGATCTTGACGCCCTCGGGGCGGTTCTTGATGAGATCAAGGGGACCACGTAGAATGGTATGCGCGGTAAGGTAGGACTGCACCTCCTTGCGCTGCGGATCATTCTTAATGGCCTTGACAGCGTAGCAAGAGTAGTGGATGTTGAGCAGAACCTTGCTCCAGCTCACGGGATACTCAAAGTGGGTAAACATGCTGGATAGTTGCGTTAGTCAAAGGCAACAAAGATGGGTAGGAGATGAAGAATGTGCGTTCAAGCCACGACTTACGCAGGGTACTTCCAGAGTCCAGCCTTGTGAGGCTGCTCAGAAGCCGCAAAATCCTTGATCGCGGTGGGGCCAAGGCACACAAACTTGACCTCCATATGGAAGCAGGCAGTCAAGCCGGCCGACATGAGGCTGTCGACGACGACGAGGTCGGGCTTCACGTTTTTGATGATGTCAACAGTGGAAGTGAAGATGTCCACCATCTGGGGTCCAGTGTAGGGCATGACCTGGGAAGCCCACGAACGAAGGGCATTTTTGGTTTTGAGAAGTTCAGGCGGTCCGTCGAGGGGCTCAGAGATACTGCCATTCTCAGGGTGACGAGCGGCGTGCTCCTCAAGGGCTTTGTACATGGAGATACCGTTGATTTGATGATAGGTGATGCGGCGAGGGAGGGCTTCTTCTTCAACGCCAAGGAAGGTGGCCAGATGAAGATCCAAGCTAGGATCAGCCGCGAGGAGAGCCTGACCCGTAGCGAGCATGGGATCAAGCTCACCACACTCGACGTTGGTGAGGAGCAGAATACATCTGCGGATGAAGGGTGCCATGTTTGAGATGTTGTCTCACAATAGCTTGCTTGGCTGGGTTGGTCTGAGGGAGAAGAAGAAATGGGTGGACAAAACGAAGGTTGGGGGAGAGAAGGAAGAGGAAGGGGAAAGAATTTTCATCTTGTGTGTGTTATGGCTCGACGCAGTGAATTGATGGCAGGTCGGCAGGTGCTTGGCACCTGCCAGAACCTCCTCACTTCTTGCTCACTTCCATCTGGCACTCGAACTGGCAACGACGTGTGCAGACAGAGATGCTTCGTTTTGCTCTGGGCTTCCCTTGGAGTGCTTTCGTCTAAAAAAAAGAAGAGAAGAGAAGAAGGCATTATGCTCTTCCAATCCCCCGGATTTGCATTGTCTCAGTCCCCCCCTTTTTATACAAAATTATTGATCAGTTTGGTCCCCAACGTTGTGGGCACCCTCTCCTCCCCCCTCCTCCTCCCCCCTGTCTCCCAGGCACAACGGGAAAAAAACGAAAGCATGTGAATCCTTGCAGATTTGCAAATGCGAAAACGATTTTCAAACATCATTTTGCATTAAAGTATTCATCTGGCTGAAAGCGCACATTACTGATGTTTCTATTTAGGGTGCATCCCTTGAGATGCCCTCGCATATTGAGGCTGCCGTTTCCGGACGAAAGGGGTCAAAAGGCCACAACACTTTGAACTTGAAAGGAAACCACGCCAAAGCGGTATTCCCAACACGGTATTATCAATTGGAAATAGGCAAAGCAGCTAGATTGAATTTGCTGTCTTCTATTCAAACTTCTCTGCTCCCTCGCAGAACGCCGGAGGAGCCGTGCCACATTGCGATATTGGAGCTACATTATGCGTAAGCCATCCCCCTTCACAGGCACGATGAACGCGGAAATCAAGTCTTGTTCATATGCATGGAATTCCAACTAATGACTAAATGCTGCAGCTTGGTCAAAGGTCCTCTCAATCGTCTCCGCTAGCTCCTTCACCGTCAGCTCGTCCCTCGGAACCGTGTGTCCCTTGCCATGATCGAACAAAATCGCCATATCCTCATCGCACATTCCATAAAGCGCGACTGCCCCATCAATGTATGGATCGTTACAGCCTACAACATGGCACGTCGGTATGTCAATCATTTCGTCGTGTTCATCTGCAAGCAGCGTCTGGACACGCCCGTCGATGATGCGGACAGGAGGCCAGCCCGCAAAGAAGATGGCGCACTTGTGCCCAGTCAGTATACTTTCGTGAATAGCTCCGGTAGAAAACAATCAAACAAAGTAATGGTATCAAACCTTGATGCGTCGAGGACGGCCTTGCTCCCTAAAAAGGCGCTGCTCTTCAAGAATCAGCGTCGCTGCGGCTGTAGCTCCTTCCGAGTATCCAAGGATCCCCTAACATGAAGCCTCATCAGCTGTGGTGCTGTGTATTATAGAGAGTGCGCAAACTCACATCAATCTCCGGGTCTTCGTCTAGAAGCTGCAGCAGTTGATTCAAGGCCATTGTCACAGCTGGGGTCGTAAACTGCTCCTTGTCGGCAATCAGCCTTCGCATCGTCTCTTCAGGGGATTCTCCTTGAGGAAGATCCCTGATCCTGACAATCATCTGCTCTAGCTCGCTCACGCCATCAACATCCATGAATCGGTATAGAGGCGGAGCGCCAAAGTAGTCGTCAAAGCCGGCTGGAGGAGTTGCCTCGGTGAAGCCGTTGACCCATTTGAACTCGACGCCAGGTCGCTGTGCGGCGTCGGTGAAGATGCCGAGCTGAACTTGAAAGTTCTGGGTACCAGAACATCAGTACACGTAAGAATGAAAGGAACTGAATCTGTCATCACATTTGTAACGTACCGAAGCACTGCCAAAGGCACCGTGGAGACAGAGGACTTTCATGGTGCTAGAGAATATGATGTGTGATACCGATCTGACTTCTGCCAGGCAAACTCCCCAGTAAAATGGGAGTGAATCAGAAGGATATTTCTCCCACCAAATTTATTGCGCCTTGTGTCCTCCGTAGCTAGTTTTCTTCCTGGCCTTCGGGAACATGTGGAACATATCAATGTCCAATTTAACTCAGCCTACCCTGATAGTCTCCATCCCTCCATCTCTCATGGGAGACGAAACCGGGCCAGCACAACGCGGGAGCGGAGAAGTCGCGTCCAGGCTGAGACAATTTCGCACGGGCATATCGCGTTCAACCCAATATTGACGGATTCGATCACTCATGGCATGGTGTATCCATTGGGTCCTGCACACTGCCTCTTTGAGCAATATTTGCGTCCAAAATGTACATCTGATGCCAAATGAGGAGCCAGAAGACACGCAAGTATAAAGGCCAACAAGCAAGACATGGCTTCGTAACAGATAAGAAAGACATCAGCTCACTGTGGCAATACTGCCAGAAACTCATCACGAATCCACAGATTGAAGCCATCAAATAAGATTGTTACACAGCCTGGCGCAGCCTGGCTCTCAACCTAAACCCGTATTTCGTAAAGAGATGACACGTCTGGCCGCGGGATATGCCAAGCTTTACCGGCTTACACACAGCTCGAAGCTGTCATTCTGAAATCCCCCTTTCCCCCCCTCCTCAAGGGTAAAACCTGTCATCTTGGCGAGATGTCTCAGTATTGTTGCTTTGCGGAGTACTATTGCCGAAGTGGGTAGGCAACAACAGACTAGGTTGGTGTCCTTCCCTTTGCTGGAATGTGCCGCAAATAGTTTCTCTTGTTCCCTATTTCGAAGCCGGCGAGGGATGATAAAATGACTGCTCAGCCCTAATAATAATGTAAAACATTGACATGTGCTTGCGAGTGACATTGGGTGCCTAGTCACCTCTTGTACTATGCAGCCGCAATCTCTCTGGAGGTTGCACTGCATCTCATATCGTAGTACTTGGTTAAAGAGAAATGAGATGCAATTTGGGACGCTTTCGTACTCGTTATCTTGCATGGGCCAACAGCAATCATGCATACCAGTGGCCTGGTGTTCCGTGAATATACAGAGGAGTTGCTAGGATTGACAGACAAGCTTTGCAATCTGTCACCCTGACGCCCTAATTCGTTCAATATGTTTCAAAATACGAGCCAGTAGCAGCACAATATGGATATCTTATCCATAGATGGTCAGGCCGAGAGGATCTAGTGACTCGACGCATGCATCAAATTGTGATTAGGGTCCAAGCAGAAGAAACCGCTGAGACATCCCGCGCACGGACTTTATGATATCCCTTTATCTTGTCTCTCAGTTGTACAACCAGATTAGGGACTGTATTCTCCACGAATGTGGCTTCATCGCACGTCCAACAGCACGGCTTGCTTGTGTTACCGACGGGGCGGTTTGAGTGGCGCCGTGTCTCGAGGCCGCAAACCGTCCATGCTCACAAGCCACGCGAGTTGTTGCTGATGTTCACGGAAATCAAGACCATGCCGTCATGAAAGTGGTGCCAGAAGACCCTCTTTGGCCCTCCAATGTCTCTTGTTGGGTTGCGTTGGGACATCTCTCCACCAAGCCGTAATTTGAGCTCAAAGTTGACCCTGTAGAGTGATAACAAGATGGAGCCCGGTATTAAACCAATCTCTCCGCACATCAATTGCTTTCCCTTCGTTCTTCTCCTTTCATAAACTTTGTGGGATGTATGGAACAAGGTTGCTACGCAAACCTGTCCCCTTCACATCCTCTGCATTTTGAAAGAGAAGATTCTCTCGCGCACCATGTCGTCCTCAACTCAAGACATGGATCGGGAGCGCCCGATGCCCATCGCCATAGTCGGCATGTCCTGCCGTCTTTCGGGCGGCGTCTCGACACTTGATGATTTCTGGACCATGCTATCGCGCTCGCGTGATGGCTGGCGGCCTATTCCTGAAGAGAGATTCACCCCCAAGGCGTTTTACCACCCGGATCCCCATAAGAAAGGTAGCTTCAATAACAAAGGTGGCTACTTTATGAATGGCGATTTGTCGAGCTTTGATGCACCCTTTTTCCATATAACAAAACAAGAGGCTGAGGCTATGGGTATGTATTTCCCCTCTCCATATGTAGTAGCAACACCTGGTTGCACATGTAGATTTCCAAACGCTCACGCTCGCTTGTAGATCCTCAACAGAGACATCTTTTAGAGTGCACGTATGAAGCTCTAGAGAATGCAGGGATCCCTAAGAATACCATTTCTGGTAGTAATATGGGAGTCTTCATTGGCGGCGCTTCCTCAGATTATCGGCTTGGCACATTGAAAGAAGTTGATCAAATACCCATGTATGATGCCACCGGCAATCATCAGTCCATCCAGGCTGGCCGCATCTCTTACTACTTCAACTTGCACGGCCCTTCTTTTTCAGCAGACACGGCTTGTTCATCTGGTCTGTACGCACTACATTTGGCAGTGCAGAGCATCCGGTCAGGAGAGTCGGACTCGGCTGTTGTCGCAGCGTCCAACTTGCATCTGCAGCCTCACGATATGATTTCCATGTCATTGCTAGGGTTGGTAACAAAACGCCATCAAGTATGCGAATGATTGTTAACACCTCGCAGACTCTTCAACGAACACGGCAAGACTTTTGCTTTTGATCACAGGGCAAAATCCGGCTTTGCTCGAGGCGAGGGCACAGGCTGCCTTATTCTCAAGCCTCTCCACCAAGCGCTCAAGGATAAAGACAGAATACGCTCCGTCATTGTAAACACCGGTACGAACCAAGACGGTAAAACCTCAGGATTGACGAATCCTAGCGGTGAGGCGCAGGAGCGTTTGATACGCGAGGTATATGCCAGAGCCGGCATCTCCCCCGAGGACACTGGCTACGTTGAGGCCCATGGGACCGGTACGAGAGCTGGTGATCCTATCGAGGCCAATTCCATATACCGCGTGTTCGGAGCGGGCCGTACAAGGCGTACGCCGTTGTACATGGGCTCCGTTAAATCCAATGTTGGGCACCTGGAAAATGCAAGCGGAATCATATCCGTCATCAAAGCGTCCATGATGCTCGAAAAGGGCTTCATTCTTCCCAACGTCAACTTCGAAAAGGCCAACGAGGCGATTCCTCTTGATGAATGGAACATCAAAGTTCCCACTAGTATACGGCCGTGGCCCCGACACAAGCGCTACATCAGCGTCAACAGCTTCGGTTTCGGGGGCTCCAACGCGCATGTAGTACTAGAAAAGGTTCCATTCTCGCTCATTGGCTCTCCCCTAGATACCCAGAACGTGACCCCGAGGTTATTCGTCCTATCCGCTCATGATGAGGGTGCGGCCAAGCGAGTGGTTGAAAAGCTTGGAGTGTACATTGAGCAGCATCCAGAGGTCTTTCAGAAGCGATTGGTTCGAGACATGGCTTATACGCTCGGTGAGAGGAGAACACATTTGCAATGGCGCATCGCCATTACAGCATCGTCATGCAGTGAGCTCGCGAATGCTCTCAACGGCGTCAGTGCTACTCCCATGGTAGCTTCGAAGGAGCCAAAAGTGGCATTCGTGTATACCGGACAGGGAGCGCAGTGGGCGGGAATGGGCAAGGAGCTGATGGAGAGCCATCCGGTATTTGCCAATACCATCAGCACATGTAGCGACTACTTGCAAGAAATTGGTGCCGAGTTCTCACTTTTGGATGAGCTGGCCAAAGGAAAAGAGGAATCGCTGGTCAACGAGGCACACATTTCGCAACCAGCATGCACAGCGATTCAGATCGGCCTCACAAAGCTCTTGGAGTCCTGGGGAATCACCCCGTTGGCAGTTGTTGGTCATTCCAGTGGAGAAATTGGAGCTGCCTTTGCTGCTGGTGCTATTAGCCTTGAGGATGCCATGTCTGTGGCCTACTGGCGCGGTAAAGTTTCTTCGGAAATGAGACCCAAACACCCAAATCTTCGAGGCGCCATGCTGGCCATCGGCGCTGGAGCCGAGGAGGTTAAGAGCATCATCAAGATTCAAGGGCTGCAAAACATCACCGTTGCCTGTGAGAATTCTCCAAACTCCATTACAGCTTCTGGAGACGAAGAAGATGTCGATAAGCTTGCCGCGGAATTAGAGAGTCGAAGCATCTTTAACCGCAAGCTGAGGGTGACAGTGGCATATCACTCAGCTCATATGCAACTGGTTGCAGATGATTACAAGGCTGCTATCAAGTACATTGCAGACAAAAATACCTCCAGTGTCGAGTTTTATTCGTCCCTGATGGGCAGCAAACTTGATTCTACAACGCCTCTTGGGCCGTCATATTGGGTTGACAACCTGACCAAGCCTGTGCTCTTCTCCCCAGCTCTCAAAGAGCTGTATCTGGGAGGAAAGCCGGATGTCATTATCGAAGTTGGCCCTCATTCTGCCCTAGAGGGCCCAATCAAGCAGATTTTAAAGAGTATCAGCCCTCAAGCCGCAATGGGAGTGAAATATTTGCCGTGCCTCATTCGCAATCAGCATGCGACCTCGACGGTTTTGGATTGTGCGGGTAGCCTATTTGTCAAAGGCCACCCCATTAATTTCAGAAAGATCAACCATCCGGACGAACGTATTCGATTGCCTGCCGTCGTCTCAAACTTTTATCCGTATCCTTGGACGGAACATAGGTACTGGTTTGAGCCTCGTTCATCCAAGCAGATGCGTCAGAAACCATTTAGGCGCCACGATCTCTTGGGTCTCTTGGAAGATTCATATAGCGATATTGAGCCGAAATGGAAAAACGTCATTTCAACAGATGATGTTCCATGGCTCAAGGATCACCGAATGCAGTCTTTGGCCACGTTCCCCCTAGCAGGCTACATCTGTATGGCCGTGGAGGCGGCGTCACAACGCGCACAGTTGCGAGGTATTCCGGCTGAGCAAATCGATGGTTTCCGTCTTCGAGAAATTCAAGTCTCCAAGGCTCTCATACTCGACGACGGTGCTCCGTATGAGATGGTTTTCTCTCTGAAGCCTTTTGCTGAGGGTACAAGATCCAACTCTAGTGACTGGGATGAATTCCGCATCTCCTCGTGGACCTCAGCCAGAGGCTGGTTGGAGCATTGTAGTGGCCTCGTTGGCATCAAAAAGGCCACTTCGGTCAATCCAGTCTGTGATGGATTACTGAGCGCCGCTTCTATTCGTCGCCAGCAGATTCAGGGCATGGACTGCCATAACCTCCCCATGGATACTTTCTACTCTGAACTAGAGTCTCGAGGAGCGGGATATAGCGGAGCCTTCAGAATCTCGCCAGACGCTGAGATGAAAATCCACGGGCAGTACTCTACTGCTTCTTTGGTTGTTCCCGATACAGCAACTATAATGCCGGCATCTTTCGAGTCCGCATCCATTGCACCTGCAGCGTTCGTGGATCTGTTGTTTCAACTAACCTTTCCAATACTTGGTGCGGGTAGTGGCGAGATGCCTTCTCTCTTCATGCCGTCTGCCGTCAAAGAACTTGATATAAGCAGCAAGTTGCCAAGCAATCCTGGCGACCGGGTACAAGTTGTCGCTCATGGGCGTCCAGACTTTACAGCTCCTGGGCCCGTCGACTTTTTCATCGATATGTGGTATCAGGATGACGTTAAACCAGTGACAAAGATTAGCGGCTTTAGGATGACACCAGTGAATGGCGACATCAATGAGGGTGCAAGCCCGCGATCCATCTGTTATAAAGTACAATGGGACTCCCTTGACAAAGTCAATGAGACGTCACCGAGCAGCAACGGGCAGAACGGGCATGCCAATGGGGGAAATGGTGCAAAGGAACATATAAATGGGCACCACGATACCCCCGCAAAGTCTTCCGAGGAAGTAAACGGCAATGGTTTGATGGGTAATGGCAACGCGACCAACGGCGAGGTTGCAGCATCCAGTCTTAATGGTGGCCTAAGCAATGCCAACATCGTCCTAATCTCTCATCACGATAGAAGTGATCCGCTCGTAGGAACACTTATAGATCTCCTGGAGTTGCGCACGGCGAAACGGCCACAACTGGTTGACTTTTCCGACGTCATGCCCGAATCCAGTTCCAGCTACATCTGCTTGACTGAAATTGACAAGCCACTGCTTGCCAATATGACCACGGAGATATTCGAAAAGATGCAGAATCTACTCACTACCTGTCAGTCTATGCTCTGGGTAACCTCTGGGGCATACAGATTTGCAGAACATCCAGAGGGCAACATTTCGCAAGGGCTCCTACGCACAGTTCGTTCCGAGGCAAACAAGGCTGCAGCCTCTCTTGATTTGGATCCCCACTCGAAGCTTGACGTGCGGGATACAGCTGAGCTCATCCTCCGCGCCGTTAATGTTTCTACTGCGATGCCCGAAGATGACACTCCTGTAGACTACGAGTTTGCGGAAGAGGGTGGCAAGCTCATGGTTCCCCGTGTGGTCAAGCAAGATGACATGAATCTTGCCATCTTTCATGACACAGAGGCTTCAGCCGCACCGCCCTACTTGCAGCCGTTTGAACAATCCGGACGACGACTCACGGTTGCTGTTGGCACGTATGGCGCCCTCGACTCTCTTTACTGGAAGGATGAACACGAGATACCTTTGGGCGCACACGAGGTTGAAATCAAAGTAGCGTGCACAGGCATGAACTTCAAGGATGTAGTCATCGCAATGGGCCAGGTGGCTAGTCCATACCTCGGTGTCGAATGCAGCGGCACGGTATCGCGCATCGGCTCGCATGTTGGTTCCCTGAAAGTTGGCGATCGTGTCTGTGCCATGTCTCTGGGCGCCTACAGCACATACTCTCGATGTCTTGCGTCCAGCGCCGCGACTATCCCCGATGATATGAGTTTCGAGGTTGCAGCATCAATTCCTGTTGTATACTGCACCGCCTACTACGGCATCATGGACCTTGCTCGGCTCGAGTATGGCGAGAGGATACTGATTCATGCCGCAACTGGTGGTGTTGGACAAGCAGCCATCCAGCTGGCGCAGATGATTGGCGCAGAGATTTATGCCACCGTTGGGAGCGCAGATAAGAAAAAGCTCCTGATGGATACATATGGCATCCCAGAAAGCCGCATCTTTTACAGCCGAGACGTTTCGTTTGGTCCGGCCGTGCGGGAGGCTACTGGTGGCCATGGGGTTGATGTTGTGATCAATTCGCTTGCGGGAGATCTTCTTCGCGAGACGTGGGAATGTCTTGCACCGTTTGGGCGCTTCATTGAGCTCGGAAAGCGGGATATCACAAAGAACACAAGACTCGAGATGGCCAAGCTCGAGTACAACTGTACGTTCAGCTCGGTTGATTTGACGCTTGTTGCAGCGGAACGACCCAAAATCATGGAACGCACGTTTGCATCCGTCATGCGCCTCCTCAGAAGCAAGACGGTCAATCCCATCGGACCCATCACATGCGTCAACATTCAAGATGTCGAAGGAGCGCTTCGCAAACTGCAAAGCGGCAAAACGACAGGAAAGTTGGTGGTGACGCATAGTGGCAGAAGTCGGGTCAAAGCCACTCATCCTGCGCCTCGCTCGGATATGCTAGAGCGCGACGCAACGTATCTGATTATTGGCGGAACAGGTGGCCTGGGACGCTCAATCACGAGGCGGATGGTGAGGCGCGGTGCTCGTCACATCATCTTACTTTCTCGGAGTGGTAAGTTGACTGATGATTTGAGCAAACTGATGAAGGAGAGTCGAAAGCTCGGCGCTTCGATATACGTGGTGCGTTGTGATGTTGCAGATGAGAAGAATGTCCAAGCATTAGTGGAGGAGCTGCAAGAAGATTTACCTCCCATTCGAGGCATTATCCACGCGGCCATGGTTCTTAGGGTATGTTTCCCATCCACGTTGAGCACATCACGTTGATGTTGCCGTTGATCAAGCCCATCGCTAACTGATATCCTAGGACGTCCTTTTTGAGAAAATGACCTTTGAAGACTACGAAGCCGTCGTTAGAAGCAAAATTTCCGGAGCGTGGAACTTTCACAATGCGCTCATTGATACTCCTCTCCAATTCTTTATTGTCCTCTCGTCTGTTGCTGGCATTGTGGGCAACAGAGGCCAGGCGCATTATTCTGCTGCCAACACGTACCTTGACGCTCTTGTCTTGCACCGACACCACAAAGGCCTAGCAGCCGCATCAATCGATCTTGCTGCAGTCGAGGGAGTCGGTTATTTAGCTGAAAACGCAGCCAAGATGTCACAGGTCATGAAGAACTTGTCTGACAGCACCGTAGGCGAGGCGGAGGTATTGGCATTGATCGAATCTGCCATGACGGGCAAGGTCGATTGCTTCTGCCAAGGCCAAGTGATTACCGGGATGGGCTTTGATAATGCATCGTCAATGCCGTTTTACGCCACAGATGCGAAATTCTCTCACCTCCGTGCTGCTCTGCTCGCCACATCAGGCGATGCAGATACGTCTTCGGGATCTGAGAACTTGTCAATTGGTCAGCAGCTGCGAAAATGCACCACCACCGAAGAGGCTCAAGAGACTGTGACGCATGGCCTTCGAGACAAACTTGGCGCCATTCTGATGCTGCCTGAAGAGGTGATGGCGGCACGGCAGGGCAACACGTCCATCACGGCCTTTGGGCTTGATTCCCTGAATGCCATTGAGCTGCGAAATTGGATTGGAAAAGAGCTGCAAGCCCACTTGCAGGTGCTGGAGCTGCTCACCAGCGGACGAGTTGCTGATTTGGCAGGGCTGGTGCTTCGGAAGTCGAGGATCGAGGGAGTGTGGACGGAGAAGTGAGCGTGATTCGGTCATTCATTGTTCTGGTTCTGTCATAATGTGAAGAGGTTAGTTTAGTTAGTCTATTAATGCGTGCAATGGAAGATGATTACCTGTTCTATGAGGGCGGAAGTTCCCTTGAGCCCCTGAATACCTACCATAGTCTTGAGTGATTGTTTGAAATCCAGTGGTTTGAAAGAGTTCAAAATTGCCTTTTTCTTTCATAGATACCTAGTAGTGGATGATCAACGCCACCTCCACAGGAAGCCGTACCTGCCTATAGCCCAGTCGCTTAAAGATAGCGATAACGAACCTTGGCCCCCGGGCATCTATCGAAACTGGGCAAAAAAGATGGACAATACCCAATAGGGCTCGTTTCGCCTCAAATAGGAATCTATAATCTAACATAGTAATCTAGGCAACTGCCGAAAAGCCCAAGACTATTTTCCAAGAAATCCAAGGATGACCAAGATGCTGCATCAGGGAATCTCTGACTGCTGGTCAGAATTGATTAAAGGTGGGTTGGCGGTATCTTCCGCAAGGCGCTAAACCAGCATTGGTCAAATTTGCCCAAAGGGGAAAAGCGGCTGTTGCGCCCCGCTTACGTACTCCATCCCAGCCTTAGTAACGGAGCTACCGTGAGTCTTGCGCTAATGAGATCATAGGCGTCAATCTACCATGTGAGATCAGAATTACTGAAAAGGGATATGGGAGAGAAGGCCAAGGATGGACGATAGTTTGTAATGTTGAGGTTTCTTGATGAGATATTGTCGATTGAGATTAATGATGAGAGTAAAGATGAAATTTTGAGGGCTTCGCAAATAGTATATATAACCTCGATAGTTCCTGAGGAAGATGAATCATCTCATCATCGCATCAACAAAACAAATCACAACACAAACACAGCAAACAACACACGAGCATTATCCAACTACCTTGGACAACTTTACAACTTCACAACCTCCAATCTCAACAAACAAACAACAAAACATCATTCACCATGGCCTCCAACGCTGATTCTCAAAATTTCCCCCTTTCCGGCGTCGCTCGAGACGGCTGGTCATCTGATACCGAAGCCACCGCAACCTGCTTGCTTCTGTGGCGCTGTGCAAATCGTCATTGTAGGTTCAACAATGTTATGACTCTTATTTTAAACGCAATTTTGAAAATTGTACGTGCTAACATTACGATTCAAAAAAATACAGCCTACTAAAGCCCCTAGTCTGGTCAACACTTTTGTCTGCAACTGCTTCGACTGTCGCAAGGTCACCGCTTACATGTTCGCCTCCAACTTCACCGTCGACAACTCTTACATCAAGTTCGTCCGCGGTCAAGACAACTTGACTCGCTGGGGCCAGGACAAGACGCCTACTTCGGGTACAGAGATGGCCAACTCCTTCTGTACGACCTGCGGCACCCTCATGTATCGCCGAAGCGCCCTTACGCCGCACCTGAGCTTCATGAGAATTGGCACCGTCGATGATTTCAACCTGCATGAGACTAAGCTGCGACCCCAGAATGAGACTTTCACGGATTCTCGTGTTAGCTGGTTCCATGGAGTGGAGGGAGCGAGCAAGTTTTCGGGTCCTATTACAAAGGCAAACATGTAGAGCTGAAGACGAGATGCGGAAACGACCATCTTGGTCAATTGACTAGAGCACAATACCTATAGATACTTTGATGAATAGAACACTGGACTTGTCTCTCGACTATCTTGTTGCAGAACACTGTGGCTTTCCTAGCGTGACATGCTAAACGGTGTGGCTGCTTACCAGCCGCGCTCTCGGGTTAAGCATACCGTAGTGTAGGCTGCCAAGAGAATACAACGTACCCAGAGGGCCAGTGGTGGGCAGATCTTGATTGCATGGAGTAAGTCGTGTGTGTCGCTAGGAGCATAATGGACCACTGGGAACTAAAAATACAAAGCGTCGAGACCGCGCCCTGTCATCCTCCTGTCCTACCCGAGTTGAAAGCCATGCTTCCGCCTTTGCATCCGCCGCAATACGACGCCATCTACATCATGATCCCACTCTACCCGCGGGTCAGCCTTTCAAAAAGCCGATGCAGCGTCCGACTATTGATACCCAAACGGAGCAGAATCGTTCTGGACGGCCGGGACTGTCGCATTGGAGTCACGCGCCGAGGGGACGCTTGTGGGCTGATGCCTGAGCCAACACATGATCTCACGAGATTCAGCTCCCGAGAGAGACACGGCTTTTGGAGCCCGCTTTCTGTGCCTGCTCCAGACAACGCCAGGCCGCTTGCACGCTAGCATCTTGTTTCTACTGTAGGTGAATCCTGGCCTCGGTAATTGTCTGAGTCGGAAGCCCCCGCATCCCATAATACGATGCTTGGCGCGTCGATCCCGCCAAAAGCTCCTCCGCTAGCGGCCGGCGTTGCCTCACTTACGGCCGGAGCTCTGCCCTTGCCGTCCGCTGCCAGTCTACGGCGGGCTACGAGTATACATGTTACGCAATGGAAAAGAGCAAGTCATCCTCTGGCCTCGTATTCCACTGTACAACCCGTCATGCAGCTCTCAGCCACTGCCTTGCGACTTTCACCGCCAGGTCAAGGCTCGTTTGGGGATCGCGGTGCTCGTATTCTGAGAGGCTTTAAGCTTAACGTGGAAATGTGGATTGTGCAGATCCCCCGGAATGCGTGAGGCTGTCAGAATGTGTTGGCCGATTTTGCCATCATCGAGCCGTGAATAGTACCAAGTGCACGGGAGAGTCGGTTAGGAAGTATACGAAACGTAGCATTGGGCATCCTAAAGAGTGTGTATGCATCGAGAACATGGAAGACTTTGGGAGATATAAAAAGGCAGGATGATTCCCGTTGAGACAAGACTCCTGAACAGATCAGCTCACATTCTCAAGATTCACACAATACTCACTACAATAAAAACACCATCTTCAATTCTTTAAACTTTCCCAAAATTCGCCAACATGAAGTTCACCACCACTGCCGTTCTTGCCATTGCCGCATTCGTTGACTCGGCCACTGCTCTGGGCAAGGCCCGTGTCGTCAACAAGTGCCCCTTCAGCGTCACCCTCTGGTCCGTCGGCAGCGCCATCTCCCAACCAACAACGCTTGCTCAAGGCGGTTCCTATGGCGAGACCTTCTCGCGAGACCCCGTAACCGGCGGTCGTGCCATCAAGGTCACCGTTCAGCCCGATGGCCTCTACACCGGCAAGCCCCAGACCAACTTCGCCATCAACCTCGAGGGCAACACCATCTGGTACGATCTTTCAGATGTCTTTGGCGATGCCTTCAACGGCCACAAGGTGGTTGTTTCCAGCGCCAACACCGCTTGCCCCCAGATTGTTTGGGGCAGCGGTATCCCTCCTGCGGGAAGCCAGGTCAAGAACTGCGGTGCGGATAAGGACGTGACTTTGACTCTGTGTGCGTAGAGTCAGGAATGAATGGGATATTTCAATGGAAGGGTCTGAATCGTGTTTATGATAGAATTTCGAGTCCTAGCTATGTTTAAGACTTATGACAGTATGAATTGATGAGTTTACTTTTACGTCTGCGGTCTTCCTCGCTCCAGGCTTACTTGCGGTCTGTAGTGATATGCATAACTTGCCAAGATTGATAACGTGGCTTAATGGAAATTATGTGATGTCTTTGTTCAATGGAAGAAACCGTTGTTGTGATCCTGGTGTGAACCTCTTTCTAGCAGTTTGCTTGTAGCGGCGATTGACAATTGCGATATAGGCATCAAGACTACATGTACAATTGATCACTGGCCACCACAGCAAAAATGTGCTTGGAATCCATAATTGCAACTATTTGTGAGCAAGGTGAAATAAAAAAAACAAATATTTGTTTTCTATATTGAGCTGATGTTTGGAGTTTCGAGCAAAAAAGAAATTCTCCGATACTGGGAATCGAACCCAGGGCTGCTCGGCACTCCAAGGATGAGAGCGAGCGATGTTAGCCACTACACCATATCGGATAGACTTGAATGATATGGCACTTGGAAGTTTGCCTTAAGATCTGTCAACACAGACTTTCATCTCCTCGTCGCCTAAAATCGCCTTCATCATAGACACATAATTCATTCATGTGGGAGATTTGGCCATATATACGATGCATGTGTACTATTGTCGAATTTGGCTTCGAGATGGTATGCAACACAAGGTGGCACTATTTGTATCAGCTACCCTAACTATTTACATCGCCTTGCCTCTCAAGACAAGGAAAAGAACCTGCGTCCTCCTCTTTTATATACACATCTTTCATCTTCCTTACGCCTCAGTCGTGTTGTACTTAATGTTGAATGTCTGAGTGAGCATGCTCTCATAATCCTTGGCATTGTTCACATCTCCATAGATTCTCACTGCCCTGATCAGGAACCGGTAGCTTCCCTCAGGAACGACGACTCCCTCTTGTGTCATTCCAGTGAATGCGTTGACGAAAAAGGATTTTCCAGTAAACGGAAGAGGGTATCCAGGAAGGCCGCCGACGATGTCGACGCCCAGCACATTCGTCGTGTTGACCTTGGCTTTTGTCTCGCCTGTAGCGACGATGTCTACTCGAAAGAGAGGCGAACCAGCATCGATCTGCATGAGGGGAGCGGGATAGTCCGGAGTAGGATCAATGGGCTGCGGGTATCCATCAACAGGATAAGGAACAATATACGTAGTGTTGTCGGCAGCCGGTGTGAACGAGTAGACGTTGTAGTGAACAATGTAGTTATAGTCGGGATCAAGCACCGGAAGCTTGGCCAAGCTGCCGACAATTCCCAAGTAAGGAACAGCAAGATCCTCACTATTCGTTCCGTTGAGGGTTATATACCCGCTGTAAACTGGAATGGCGGAAGCATTCAGTCCATGAGGGGGAGTTGCCACCACCGTAATCTCGGCCGATTTTCCTGCTGGGACTGTGATCTTGTTGTGGGAAAAGGCAAGCTTGGCCGAAGCGCCCTGGGCGATGGGGTTTGGGAATGGGGCCGGGAAGTGGCTGTCGCCATTTCCGTATGTGTACATGGTCAGAGAGGGCGTGTGGCCGATTGTGTATGTGACGCTTCGCTTTCCCGTGTTCTTGATCGAGAAGCTAGCCTTCTTGACAAAGTGGTCGGTGTCGTTGAATGCAATGTTGGGGACGCTGAGCAAAGTTGTTGCATGGGCCGCCTTGTAAGCTTGAGCCAAACCGGCGCCTTGCTGAGCGACAGGAGCCAGCTCATTGGCATAGAGGGTTGTTCCGTCGTAGAACGGCAGCTGCAGAGCCGTTGAAGACACCAAGTTCATCAGAGTCTTGGGGTCTTTGATGCCTCGTGCTTGCATAATCAGGGCGTAGACTGAGGCCATGAGCGGCGTAGCCATGGAAGTACCTTGATCGATTTGGTAGCCGCCGGCAGACAAGGGCCAGGTAGAAAGGATTGAACCTCCGGGGGTTGAGATGGAGGGGTTGATGTCGGCTTGCCATGTTGGGCCCCAGCTTGTGAAGGTGTCAATGTAGTTGGGGTTGACGGCATTGGGAACAAAGACACCAGACTTGGCGCTGGATGTTGGCTGGACAAAAGTCAAGTATAGGTCCTGGCCGCTGCTGATCTGCTTCTGCCACAAGACACCTTGAGAATAACCCACCAATCCAAGACCTTTGGCGTCGGTAGCTCCAATTTCGTAAGGACTGTAGGTCAGGAAATGTTAGTTGAGTGCTCCCAACTAGAAAAAAGGAGAGCAAGAAGACTTACTTTCCAGGCCCATCCAAGTAGAACATGTAGTACTGGGCATTTCTCAGCTGCAGATTTTCAACTTCACCCCAGGATAGGCACGAATCTTGTGACAAGAGAACGACTACATTGCTGAGGTCGGCCGGTGCCTTGTCATTGAGAGGATTGCAAGCGCCATAAGAGCCATCGGTAGTAAATTCAGGTGTCACTGCCCACACTGGGAGGGTAATGTTGGGGAACGGGAATTCTCCAGGCGTATACACAAAGAGAGTCTGGTTAGTCGTGGAGTTGTCGGTGCTCACATATCCGGCAGTGCCCAAAAACGGCGTCCAAGTACTCTCAACAGAAGACACAGCCGTGACGCCTTTGCCGTTGGCTGGAGTGCCTGCGTCAAATAGTCCTCCTGAGCCCGAGTTACCGTTGGCCACTGTGCAGGGGACACCAGCCTCGACTACACGTGAAACAGCAACTGAAAAGGAGTCTTCGGTCCAGCCGGATGTTCCACCAAGAGAGATGGTGATGATATCCGCTCCGTCTTCGTAAGCCTTGTTGACAGCTGCAATGGTGACATCGGCTCCAACGTCACCGCTGCAGCCAAAGATTCTGTACATGCCAATAGTTGCTCCGGGAGCGGCACCAATAAAACCCATGGGATTTGGCAAAGCTCCAATGATGCCCGTGACGTGTGTTCCGTGGCCGTCACAAGTGCTAAAGGGTGCACCACCGGGCACGGGGGCATTGCTTCCATTGTAATCGTCTCCAACCAGATCCATACCATAACTGACGACGCAACCCTCGCCAAAGCATGCACCCAAGGCGGGATGGTTGAAATCAACCACCAGTGTCGATGATGCTAATCTTCACACCCTTGCCTGTGATTCCCTCCGCATGAAGCTTATCGACCTCGACGGCAACGTGTGGTGCATAAGTGTCCTTTGCAGATGTTGCTCTGCGCAGCAGATCTGAAGCGTCTTTCAAGTGGCTAGAATCACTGCTGATCGAGCTAATTGACGTGTTCGCCGGTCGCTTATAGAGCTGGACAGGCCACACCTGTTTCACGGAGGGAACAGACAAGATTTTGGCAAAGGAAGATCGGGCATCCAGATCAATGGTGTTCAGTTGGAAGGAAGCGCCTTTGAATAAGGTATAGTTGAGGTTCATCCGCTTGGTCGCAGGGAGGCCATGCCGTTGAAGGTCGCTAAACAGCGATGCTTCTTCCTATTAGAAATGACAAGGTTAGGACTCGATGTTTGAGCTGTGGAATTCACACGGCTGTAAGGGCAATGGAAAGAATCGAATCAACGCACATGGCCGTCCTCATACTCGACAATGTAGGCACCTGGAACAAAAGACAACCCTCCCTTTGTCCAGTCTTCCTTTCCATTGGCGATTCCTTGAGGGCTCTGGGCAGCCGCACTGGCGCCATCTGCTAGAAGCAGACCCAAGATGGGTAGCAAGCGGAGATATGCCACCATTTTGTTTTCGTAGCAAACAGTTCCGAGAGTTGAAACTCGCAACTATCGTGCTCCTTGGCAGGAACGAAAGTAAAAGTTCATCTCAAGACAGCACCCCATGTCTTTATATACCCGAAAAAAGGCACCACGACTCAATTCCTGTACCTGCCAAGGCCGTAACGTCTCATTCAATCCATCATTGCCGCCCGAGAATGGCCATAGTTGTACTGGCAATGGCGAGCTTCCATTTGCGATGTACGATGCGGGGACCAGGATCCTTGATGGCACACAACCGCGCAAACGAACGCTGCATTTCCGAATGCCATCACTCTTTCAGATACGACGCAATACATGCGATGGTGGTTTAAATCCTCTCGTCCCGCACCTTTGAGTGGAGTCTTGTTTATACCTTATTCGTGGTCTGACAAGGCCAATGCTGGCGAGCTCTCTCGATCGAAAAGGAAGGTCAAAACTGCATTGCCAAAACGAATCGAATCAGCACATTCATCTTTCATACTGTGCAGAGTACTTTTGTGCTCATCATATCTGCGTTCAGGGACCTTCTAAATGAGGACGAAAAAAGCTTACTTGGAGCAGGGATAGTTCTAGCTCAGCGTCTCGCATTAGGTTCGTCTGGTTCGACTCGAGTTCATCCTACGGGTGTTTGTCAATGAATTAGTCTTGCATGCATAGTGGATTTGACTAGCAACAAGGATAGTCGTGCCAATTACTTACAAAGGCATTCCACATTGACCCTTGGCCGGGATGAACGGCTGCAGATAAGCAGCCAAGTAATCGGGAGGAGTCTTTTTGGTGGCAACAGTCGAATTGAGAAGAAAAGCGTGCTATATCTCGATAGTAATCAAACATCACTAATGGCTCAAATGCGTATTAATGAATCCTTACTGACCTCGATTCTGTTTGTTCGCGATGTGTTTGCGAAGCCAGATGTGAAGCCAAACTACTCTTAATAGCGCATCTAGGGATAGCTTCTTCTTCAGCTAATCGCAGAGATTATCGTGCTGTCAATGGTTTCATGCGAGTAAGACTGGTAAACGGATTCCCAAGATGGTAGCTGCGATAGGCACCGCGGTTAGAAAAGCCACGCAGGTCCTTGCAGTATGGGAAGAGTATTGACCAAAGTCTTCCCACGAATATTGACATCTAGCGTACCTATAAGCTATTGTTTTCGGAATAGTCGGACCACGCGGAGGCGCAAATAGATGGCGTTCAAGGACCTCGTATCAGGGGTCGATGACTTGGAAAGGAGGAACAAAGGATCAAACGGACGCCTGACAGAGCAGCGAAAGACCAAGGATACACGGGCTGCGGGAATTGGGTCGAAGCGGCGGTATAAAAGAGTCGGCTAAGCTATTCCCAAACGCTGGCGAAGAATAACTAAACATTGCTATGTCTCGTATTGCAGCATTGTCTTGCCTGGCGTTTTCGGACTTTTGCTTGAGCCTCTTGATCGACGTCGTTGACCTGAAGGATTATCAGAGTCGTCATGCTGAGGATACAACACGGTAGAGACAGTCATACGCTGGAAATACTTGCCATCATTGCTGACTCGGGGCTGGAAGTTTTATGCGACACCAAAACGAACGGGCGTTGTGGGACAAGAAGAGACACCGAGGGGGTGAGCGCAAGTCGAGCTTTGACGGCGCAGCAGACAGACAAACAGCAAGAGCATAGAGTATGTCCCCTTCCAAGGACATCACGAAAAGACTAGGAGTCTGCTCTCTCGACGTGCATGCTTCTCGAGTCTGTCTGCTCGTACATCTCTGGACGTTGCTTGATTGCTCAGCCAGCTTTCGGAGGAGGCGACACTCGCGAGGCGCCATGGCATATGACGGTATGGAGACTTGGACGGAGATTTCCAGCTTGACATGTTCCTTTTCGCGACATCTTTGAAGCTTGTTCGTATGCAAGACACTGGCTGTGGTGTTTGACTCTGTGCGAGGGACTCGCCTGCTTGGAAGCTCCATCAGGGGGTTGCAACCTCAGCTGGAAGTGGTGAGACGAGGGACGAAGAACATACATGACAATTAGGAGTTACCACAAACGTCGAGACGGATGCGGTGCAATCGAGTTCCATCCAGTTGCTGAGATATTCATCTGCCAACATTGCCAGCGAACAGCTCCCCCTATAGGTACATCCATTCATGTACCCAGCAGCCAAGCACCATGATGTCAACAGCTGGCAGAGGAAGGAGGAGTGATTCACTGCTGAGGAAGGCGCCGCGCACAGACCAGGGGCAACGTCTATAAAGCCATCGCCCGCCCGCCCAACTTTGACCTTTTCTTCTTTTCTTCTTCATCCCCTTGGGGGGTAGGATTTGCCTGAGTACTTCGAAGTTCACGATCTCGTTTGTACTAGGGCCGGAAGATTGCTTGCAATCTTTCTCTCCTCTTTGAACTGATTCCTAGCGGGCATAATTTTTGATTGCTTTCTCATTGTGATCCTAGGCTTGTCCTGGAGCACAATTCGATTCGTCTTTTGACGCCTTTTCTCTTTTTTTCATAGTGATCCCAGGCTTGTCCTGGGGCACGAAGAAGAAGACCAGAGAACAGTCGACGAGGTGTGGTGGTGATTGCGAAGCGGGGTTTTGTTTGTCTGGTAGGACGTTGCCTTTGGGAGAAGGGATCAGTGTCGTGAGATGGGTAGATAGTATCTATAGAAAGGAAACATGAATGCACAACAGTCGTCGTCTTTGAAGCTGAAAGCTGTAGTTCGTTCCAACCAGCAGAGTAGTGATGAAGCCTGAGCAGCCAGTTGCTATCCCGCCAAAATCGTGTTCGTGATGTTTGCGCGTTCAGGGCATCAAAGGGCAAGGGATCTCTCTCCCGCCGCGGCTGGTTTCCATCCTTTCTGGTTCTCCTGACTCTCGTAAAGCCCAGAGTAATAGATTTCCATCTCCATTATCATCTCCTTGCCATCTCCATCTCCATCGCCATCGTCATCTCTATTGCTAGCTATCTTCATCGCCATCTCCGTTCCATGTTCTCGTCAAACTGGCTCTCCATCCTGCAGTCTTGTATCTCCGCCCTCGAAATGGAAATTCGATCGGGCATTTCCAGCTTCGATTATCGCTTAGCAGACCGACCGGCAATCTGACATGCGATCTGCGGCCCCCACGCAGCCAAACTCGATCCATTTCATCCATCCATCCATCCTCACCGACCGACCGACCTCGACCACTTGCTCAGCCCTACCGCGAAACGCACCGCAAACCGCCCAAAAATGTCTCTATGCCTAGCCGAATTCAAACACAGCTGCTTCATGCTCTCGTTCAAGGCACCAATACAGGCGAAGCTCGACGGATCAAGATGCCGAACCTCTTATCTATCGCGATGCCACTCGCGCTAGCTTGGCTTCACCCTGGCCAAGTCTCCGCTTCGGCCAGGACGTCTATCCCCATGGGGTTGCTACTGTAACGTTACGCTGTCAGGGAAGAGCCTTTGAAGATGATGGTGCAAATACAGGCATCATGGCATCCGTACTTATGGGATATCGCGCCCAGTCCAGGCCAAGAAAACATTGGCCACAGAGGCCATTGGGACGCGGCACGGAAGCATTGCCACTGCAGACATGAGGTTTCTCGTAGTGGTCGTGGGATTGGTTTCCCTAGGTAATATTCTACCGTTGAAGATGGAGCATCTTTCAATCAATTCTAACCAGGCATGTAGCACGCGCGCAGCTCTTGGGAATACCGACTGTGCCATTCAACATCTCCTCGGATCGGACGTATGATTTGAGAAACGTCCATACCATTGTTGTCGACCTTGCACACTCGACTACCCGCGATCAAGACGGCCTTACTTTGATTCCTCCCACCCTATGGGAATTTGCAGAGACGTTTCGAGATGATCTTGCAGGCATTGGTATCAACGCCATCTTGCTGCCTGGGCTCAAGCCCATCAGCAATGCAATCTACCTGACCCTCGACAGCGACAAGTCGCAATTCGTCAGTGCCGCTGGAAACAAGACCTCAGAGGGCTACCGTCTCTCTGTCACTTCTTCAGGAGTCACGGTCAGCGGTGCCAGTCCCCTCGGAGCGTGGTGGGGAACGCGAACAGTCCTGCAGCAGGCTTTGATCAACAACAAGAAGATGAAGCTCGGAACAGGCGTCGATTCTCCCGGGTGGTCAGAGAGAGGCATGATGGTAAGCTACCCGCATGCTATAGCCTTGTGAAAGTAGTATGGAAAACTGATCGACTTTAGCTTGATGTTGGCCGCCATTACTATCCCGCAGACTTTCTCGCAGAAATGTGCTCCTACCTCTCCTTCTTCAAGCAAAACGTTTTCCACCTTCACCTCAGCGACCACGTCTGGGATCCGGCCAAGCTTGGCTCCCATGAGCTCGCTCTCCAGCTCTACGCTGCTTTCCGAGTTGATTCCACTGATCCAGCAGTCGCGGGACTCGCGCGCCCAGCCAACGAAACGTATAGCCCGTCTGTTTTCGACGATTTGCAGCAAAAGTGTGCTCGCCGCGGTGTGACCATCTTGCCTGAGCTCGAGTCTCCCGGGCACTCGATGGCGACGACCGACTGGAGGCCCGAGATTGCGCTCTCTGACTTTAGCATGCTCAACTTGAGCCATCCCGAAACGCTTCCCACAGTCAAGTCGTACTGGAAGGCGGTCATCAACAACTTCCACTCCAAGGTTGTGCACATTGGGGCCGACGAGTACGACAGCAAGTTCATCAACGAGTACAGCACCTTTGTCAACGACATGAGTGCCTACATCCAGTCCATTTCTGGGAAGAGCACTCGCATCTGGGGAACTTTCCCGCCCTCTTCTGCCTCTGGCTCCATCAACGTCAACAAGGATGTGACGATCCAGCACTGGCAGATTGGCCAAGACAACGGCCTGTTTGATTTTATCGACAAGGGGTACAACATCCTCAACAGCGACGACTACTTCTATCTCGACCTCAAGTACTCTGACGGCGACGTCTACCCGAAAGAGCTCGATATCGAGCGTGTCTTCCACGGGTCTCCCGACGGCAGTGCGTTTGCACCCAACATCCTCGACAATGCCAACGCAACGAACAACCCCCCTCGAGACAGCCCCAACGTGCTTGGGCACTTGGCTGTCATATGGAATGACTGGGGCCCGAATGCCAGCACCTACCACGAGGCTTACTACATGGTCCGCAACGGTCTGCCGGCTCTCGCTGACAAGCAATGGGGCGGCTCGCTGCAGGAGAAGGATTATGCCAGTCTATTTGCTACGCTGCAGCCAGCTGTGCCGGATCAGAACCTCGACCAGAGGATTGCCTCCAAAGGCTCGACCATTGTATCTTACAGCTTCGGCCAAGGCACTCTCTCATCGGCGATTGCCGTTCTGGATGGCTCTGGAAACAACTATCACGGCCATCTCGAAAACGGCGCCTACATTAGCGGCGGTGCTCTCCAACTCAACGGACACGGAGCCCATCTCAAGACTCCCCTAACGAGCAAAGGACGCAACTACACTCTTTCCTTCTCGGTGCTACCCAAGTCTCACGGCGGCGCGCTCTTCTCTGGCCCAGACAGCAGCTTCCTCAACGGCAATGGCACGTCAACCAATCTCATGCTTGTCTCGCACAACATTGCGTATCCAGTCAACCTGACCCTGCCGTTGAACAAATGGAGTGATGTGACTGTCCAGGCCATCGGCCCGCAGACGTTCATCTCTGTCGGCACACAGCGTCAGGAGGTGACTATCTTGATGGGTATTTGGGGGGGATACATGCAGGAGGGACCGATGGCAATCGAGGCGCCGATTCAGACAATCGGGCAGGGAATTAATGGACAGATGAAGAACATCAAGCTTTCCAGCGATGTGTAATACGACAGCAAGTCGAGATTTTAATATGTCTGTTCTAATACAACCCTTTATCTGGTTGGTCCGTATATAATCGTGCGTCGAACCAAGGTTGTGGCCAATCGGTCAACTGATTGATCTTGCCACCTCATGTTGTTAACAGCCGAGAGGCTGTAGCATAGCAAATGTCAATATCTACTGCTAGTGTGTATGTGTCGGGCCCAAATGCATGTGATGCCTAACAACGCTTGCCAGGCGAAGCACAGCCTTGTTTCCCCTCATCTAAAAGGCAACAGATTTCAGTGCCATCAACACCAACTGCACGTTTGCCTAAACCATGATCTCGATCATGCTCATATTTTTGGCGTCAACTTTTTAACTAGAAAAAGTCGTCAAATATGTCCAAGAAACCACGTCCCATGCCCGAGGAATCATCTACTGAATCGGGGCAATCACCGGCTGCTTTGGTCGGCTGCCTGTTGGATGTATCCGGATCCATGCAAAAGGCTTTGGAAGTTGGCCGTCCAAACGAGCCTGCTACTGAGCGTTTGGAGGCCGTCATTCGGGCTGCTCTGAGAGTTGCTCAAACAGAGAGAAGACGCTGCTCCAATGCCCTCGTATTCATTGGTGTCTTTGGGCTGAAGAAGAAGGTTGTTGAGTCGGACACAGAGGGCGTGAGCCCCATCAGTAGTAGATCTATGCGCAGTTGCTGATGCTCTCCTTGGGGATTACGAGGAACAATCATCTGGGCATGAGCTTCTCATCGCGCGGGCCAATAAGGAAGGCTTGTCCCACATCTCCAGATATATTCGAGAGAAGCTTACCGATAGCGAGGCTCGTATCCTTGATGCCCACTTGCGATGTACAGCAATTTATCAATTCCATCCCTTGAGAGAAAACTCTACAAGCTATGCATACTGGTGGTCAAGCTGCCGGGGCTGTGTCAGGAGGTGTGTTTGGGGGTTTGGGGGTCTCTGCTATTGCTGGCCCGGTAGGGATGGCCGCGTTTGCTGCTCCTCTTGTTGTTGCTGCTGCTACTGATTACTGCCTTGGCGACAAAGCCGTCACCAAGATTGAAGACCGGGCCGTGGAGGAGTCGGACGCTCTAAGCCTTGCTCGCCGCATTTGCGCAAGGTGGCTCAACAACTTCACCATCTTCAAACCCCGACCTGTCGACGACGTTATCCGCATCCTGGACAGGCTCCTCAAGCATTCAGATACTGGTACTGAATTGCTCAAGCGCTCAGATGTCAGTACGGGGACTGACGGCGCAACGGGAAATGGCGCCTCCTCGGAGCTTGAACCTATGAAGCGTTACGTGCATGGGCGTACGCCCATGCGACGAGCCCTGAGCCGCTCTCTCGATGCATTCCGGAATCACCCCGACGTTGAACAGCGACTTCTCCCACTGATATCGGACGGCTTCTCTACTGACGGTGATCCGCTAGAGATTTCCTCCGAGTTGGACAAGGACAAGGTTAGTATAGCGACTATATATCTCACCAGTAACCAAAAGGTTGCCCACCGCCAGCTATACCATCAGCCTGTCGACAGCTGGAACGACGGTAAGGTAAACTCTTCTACATGGCCACCGATTTCTCTTGCATGGAGCATCCTGTCCTAGTCCTCGCATCTACGGGCTGGAAAGTACCATCGGAGGGTGAAGCCCGATTATATGCCGTCTTGTCTAGTTCCGCGGCGCTGGATGAGTTCTGTTCACTCGTCGTATCTGCCCGTCCCGGCATGGCAGATGGACTGTTGGACATTATTGGACGCATAAACCAGGACGCATACATTAACGATGAACACGTCAAGACTTGTAGAAATCCATTAGACCAGGGCAGCTCAGGCATGCTTCGAATCGTTGGCCGCGAAGATGGCTATCCCAGTATCGAAGAAATCCGTAGGAGGATTCTGACAGACTTTCCCGCTCAGCAGGGTGGACGAAACATGAGAAGTGTACTGAACCAAGCTACCCAGTGGTATCGCCCTCTCCATTATCAAGAAGTCGACGAGAATGGCGCACGGTAGGCAGTGCTTCAGCAGAGCTGTGCAGCCCTCGAACTAGACGACTCTTCCATGAGGTTCTACGACGTGTATTGGCTCGAGAGTGAGCTGACTCCGGCGGAGAGACAAGCCTTTGCTTTCAAGGTGGGAACCGATGTACGCGGTTTCTCTGAGAAATACCCTGGCATTCTTGAATTGCAACTGTGCTGTCCAGCATGTAGGGCAACTACACGGCGATTTTGAGGGTACCATCGGACAGTTGACATGTCCGCATTGCAACGAATCGTTTACACCCAATGTAAAATCCTTGGTCGACACGTTGAATGCCGGTCAATGAATCAATCAGAGTGAGTAGATGAGCATTGAATGCCAACCAGTAAATGAATTAGATTTTACTGTCCATTTTGGGTGCACTTCACCATCTCTTCACACTGTTGACAACTTCTCTCGTCGACTTCAATTCTCCACATTCGCCACCTTGGACTCATCATCTTCATTCCAACGCGGCAGTTGTCTCTTTTGATTTCGAAAGCATGATAGTATCGATTCATCATGTCCACGAAGATCAGACTGAACCAGCAAGCCATCTATCCACCGCCAGTGGAGTACACATGATGTAATCCGCTGACAACGGCTGCTTCCATGAGCTCATAGACTCGATGTCGACAATTATATATATGCCTGAGTCGCAATGATGGCAGACGTCTTTATTCAAACACGCCAAAGACATTTGAAAGAAGATAAGAAAAAGAATTCATCATGTCTAAACACCCGGCGCATTACACTGGCGAATTCCACGCTCACGTCCCTCCGTCGGAGCCCATGATGAAAGGAGGAGTATGTCTTATCCTCACACTCACATCTTGGTCATAAATCCCACAAGTGAGAAAACATCCATAGCTAACCAATCCCAGCACCAACCCGGCATCAAAGTCGGCAACGACCGCCCCCCAGAATCCCACCTCGAGACATATCCTCCAGGAACCGCTCCCCCCGAATCATCCTTGCGCCCCAACCCCAGATCCAAAGTCCCAGGCCAAGCCAACAAGCCCGAAATCGACGCCTCTACCCGGCCAGACCCTCTCGACTTTTCCGGCGCCACGTCAAAGGACGTGAGCAACAGCTTCGGCCGTCCCATGCAGGGTCTCCAAGGCCGGGAAGTGGCCTCGCAAGTGCCGGGCAAGAAACACACCGGCACGCGAACGCATCCTCACGGCCACAAGGAGGCGGGAGCGGGATGGGGAGCCATTGCGGCAAATGCCAACAAGACGGATCCCGTGAGGGAGCATGGGTGGGATTGGCCCGAGGGCGTGGACAAGGGCACCAGGGGCAAGGTGGGTGAGAGCTTGCCTGGGGCGGAGGGGGTAGAGCCCGTCAAGGCGGACGAGGTTGCTTCGGAGAGGGTCTAAGAAGATGATTGATTCTGGAGTTTTACTGAGGAGATTGTTTTTGTGCAATGATTCCATGTATAGCAGTGATTATCTACAAGCATGAAACCAAGGATAATACAAAGAAATACACAGAATATGCATGTCAGCTGCGGCTATCGCACCACGACAGCCCGATCCCATCAGCATCCGGTGTCATGTAAATGAAATAGATCTATAAATAAACAAACCACCCACCCACGTCTCACGTACATTAACAACAGACCACAATCACCAAAACGAAGAAGCAATGCACACACACACACACACTCACTTACTTGCGAAACAAACGCATCAAACAAAAAGGAACAACCATAAGCCAAACATTTCGTTTTCCCAGATACAGACTCTGCCGTAAGATGCTTCCCACGACCCCCTCTTTCATACATGGCCCGGCAAGTCAGCCAGTCTCATCTACGCCCGCTGCCCTTTTTCATGTTGGATGATTTGATTTGATCACATGGGATCTTGTTCCACAGTCATGTCCCGTCATCAGGGGCATAGAGTCGCATTGGAGCATGGCAAGCAACACGGCCGAGTAGCATTCCCGCTCGCCCTGTGCGTAGACCTCAGTCAAGGCAAAAAGTAAGACCAACGTTACTCTCACCGTAATACCGGGCCTTGGTGGCTACGGCTTATACACGAAAGATGGGTATAGCCAAGTGTAGATTGAACAATGCGTACATGACATGAATTAAAATGAATTTAAAGAAGAAGAAGAAGAAAAAGATACAATCTCGATAGCAATCATGTAAAATACCTCACAAGCCACGGGTAAATCAACTTGTCCAAAACACCCATGTTATATATATATCCTTCCTGCGCCCGTCGCATCGCATCGCATCGCATCGCAATGTATACCTTTCTTTTTGATCCTGCCCCTAGCCAGCAAGCAACCTTGTCCAATTGGCCAAATGTTTGGTCAGAAATCCCGCACGTGTAATATCCAATGTGAGCCGCCTGCCAAATGATTCCAAATCAAAAATCGTTTTTTTTTTTTTTCGCTTTCCCAAATTCCCGTATCCTAATCCTTACATGGCATCTTGGCAGATGTAAACTGTGTCTCATGCATGCCAACTCGTGACACTTGTCCACCGTTGAACGGGCTGGACAATCAAGTGAAGTCATATGTGACCAAGCTCTCCCGGCCGTCAGATGTTTCCCTCAGGACCGTGACTCTCTGGTCGTCGGTCCCCACCCAGTTCCGCCTGTGCTCTGCTTCGTCCGAGGACTCATCCTCGTCGTCGGCATCGTCGTAGTCTCTGCCTTGTCTAGGCCTGACTTCGACGCTCACGTCGGTTTGGCGCCCCTCGAGATCCCAGACCCGAATCTCGTCACCGCGCTGGCTGACACTAACAGCTCTGCCTTCTGGAGTTACGTCGGCATCGGCGATGCCCGAGGTGTGGCCATGGAGCCTCGTGGCGTTGGAAATGACAAAGGACTTTTCCGTCGCGGTAACCACAAAGAGCACAAGAGTGTTGTCGTGCATGGTCGCGAGCAGGTAGGGGTGGCTGTAGCAGAGCTTGGTCGGGCCCCCCTCGTCATCGTCCATGTACAGGTCGGGGAAGTTGGAGCACGTAGGGCACTTTGGCCGGTACGAAGCCGTGGTGACCAAGGCGCCCGTCTCGGCAGGCAGGGTGTAGGCGACGCGAGACGTGATGACATCCGGCTTGGAGCTGCCCGAAGGCCGAATGTCAAAGTTTTGAATGCCAATGGCCCAGCCGCTGACGGTGTCGAACGAGTAGGCAATGGAGGCAACGGCCGAGTTCTTGAGCTGGCGGAGAGACAAGACCAGCGGCTGTCGCGAGTAGTCGGACTTGAGCGACGACAGCACAAAGGGGTTGGCGAGGTCTGCGCTCTTGTCCACTTGGCCCCCAACCTGCAGCGTAGACAGTTCGTCGTCGCCTCAGGTAGCCCGTGTCACCGTCGTGACGGCCCGGACCAGCAGCAGCAGCAGCAGCAGCAGACATCTCGCGCCGG